>PVJX010004753.1:0-91458 GCA_004027295.1 Dolichotis patagonum
GCCCTTCACTCGCAGGGAACCTCCTGGAGACCTGCCTGGGACAAGGCAGGGAGGCCTGGCCTGCCTGAGATTCCACAGGCTCCGGGGTGGCCACACCCAGCATTCGCCTTACAACTTAGGGAGCCAGGAGCCCACAGAGGGGAGTTAGGACCCTGTGAGGAAGCCAGGAGCCTGTGGGGGAGCCACTGCCCCTCCAGGAGCTGAGGGTGTAACAGGTAATTTGCCACATAAGCAGATTTATAACAACCAGCTCTAACCATGTAAGTAAAATTGAATCTACAGATGCTTCTGCATGGATTTTATCTAATGGATGCTGAGAAAAACTAGAAGTAGATGTTTTCCAAGAAAAAAAAATAATGAGTCTCTATAGTATAAATGAAGTTTTTCTTCTCTGCAGCTCTCCGTGTTGAGGTCTAAATTAAAGGGGCTGATGCATAATCTGGGATTGCTTCCAGATTTTTCTTTTAGAAAAGATCTCCTCTCATTCAAGGTTGCCCGTTTCTTTCCCTGTGATTCTTTGGGAGAAAAACCTCTGTACTCAAAGATAGGCTATTTAGGAATAATAAAGTCTAACCAGTAAGTGTTCTGTGCACTTGTGAACTCCAGGAGAATGCCTGGGCAGTAATAAACTGACAATGACTCAAGAAAATTGATTTAGCTTTTGTATGGGCTGAGAGCAGCGTAAACTTGAACTTCTGGTGTGGGGCACCAGGCTGACTCCGCAGCGGGGTGCCCCAGCCATAGCTTATTGCTCCTCCTGCTGCCTTTTAGTTTCAAAAAAAGAAAAACAGCAAAAAAAGAAATAAATTTTTAGAGGACAAGAAGCGAAATTGAGATTAATCTTTAATCATTTTTAAAGAGCATTATTTTCACCTAGTAATATCTGAGAGACAGTGACGGTTACGTGGGTTTCATTTCTTGAAAGATTCAAAACTTTGTAACAAAAATCATCTGTCCAGGAGCTTAGGACAGTAACATCAGTGTCTCCAGAGCTTCCCAGAAATACAAATATGGGCATCTACTAGATTCCCAATTCAGGGTCTAGATTTGCGCAAGTTCTACAAGAGATTCATACAAGTATTAAAATTTGAAAATTTCGGTCATATAATGGTTAGGTTGGTGACACTTCATCTCAGCTGCGTTTTTGGTTTGCATGTGTGTGGGTGTGTGGGTGCGCAGGCCTAATAGGCTTTTTGAAACTACAGATGCCTTGGTTCCTGCCTTATCTCTTAATGCAAATCTCAATGTTGTAAATTAAATTATTCATTTACATTTTCATGTTTATAGTTTTATGCATAATTGGAATTTAGGCATTATTATAAATGTAAACTCCATTTCAACTCAGTAAAATTGATTTTCTCTAATAATAAAAGGAGCTTGTGAAACCAAATATATTGGATAGACATTGTTCAATAAGAGTTTGCTTACAATCACATAGAAAAATCTCAGCACCTTAATTTGGTAGTGATTTTGGATGTTTACCAAGGGAAAATTAATTGTGTATATGAAATTTTCATTTCAATCTAGGTATTTTATATTCCTATAGATTTAATATGGCCCTGTGTTTATTGGGGGATCAAACCTAGTTGTTGTACTCTTCCATGATAGTAAAATAATGAAAAACATGTATTTTTTCACTGATATGTCTTTTAAGTAAATTGATAAAAAGCGTTATAAAAACAATACAAGTTGTGGCATGAGAATTCCAAGTTGAAGACCAGTCAGGAAAACCAAGTAAGACTTTGTCTCAAAATAAAAAATAAAAATAAAGGTTTCAAGATATAGCTCAGTGGTAGAAGGTCACTGTATTTAGTCCCCAGGACCACAAATGTATGTAAGATAGTTGAATTTAAAAAAACCAAAATCTCACTTTTTATGCATAAAGTTTTTTTTAAATCACAGATGTTTCACTTTTTCATAACATCACTTTTACTAATACTTGGTATGTGCGACTTCAAAAGGAGCACAACTTTACCAATATTTGGGATACAATTTTGGTTAAAATATTTTACAGATGCAATGAATCTTATATAGTCTTTTATGTCAAGAAATCAAGTAGGTGTCTCAAAATTATGTTAATATAATTTTAAAAGGTGCAAGGATATTCATAGCAGTTTGATTAACAGTGCTCAACAATTGTGAACAATGAAAACATGTACCAATAAGAACTTGATTAACACATTGTGATTTACAAATATGTAAGTGACATAAAAATGACACTTGTGTCTTTTCTATTAAAATTATTGTATATTAGTGTTTTTCTTTGTTAATATTACCTTTTAACTGTATATATCCACTTTGTCTTTTTCTATATTTTTTGCTTCTTTGAGACAAGGTCTCTCTATGTATCCCAAGCTAGCCATGAACTCACTATGTAGCCTAGACTGGTCTTGAACTCACAGTGATCCTCCTGTGTCAGCCTCCCAAGTTCTGGAATCACAAGTTCTGGAATATACAATCTATATATGATATATTATACACATATATACATATATATTCATTTTTTATACCTCATAAATCTTCATAACTTGTTTAGCCACACTCACAGTCATTCCCCTGCTCCCTATTAGTTGCCTCAGGATGTAGAGTCCAAGGGCAATCCCCTGCTGCAAAAGCATCATCAACATGGGAAGTCCTTACATCCTCATGTTACCTAAGAGTTGGTCACGTTTTTCCAGAAACCAGGTCAAACTGCACTGGCTTTGCATATATTTTCTTCTCTTCTGCAACTTTTCCTTTCCTGCACCCTTCAGCCTAGTATTTGACATGGATTATTTTGGAAAGAATTTCATAAATAGAACTACCATTGCTTGAGAAGTAACAGCAAGAATAAAAAAATGTGATTATATCAAATTAAAAATGCTTGTATTAAACAAAGGAATCAATTAGTAGAATTGAAGAGATAGCCTACAGAATGGAAAAAAAATTTCCAGCTATTTCCCAAGCAGAGGACTAATATCCAAAATATATAAAGAAGGACTGGGGATATAGCTCAGTGGCACCAGCACCTGCCTGGCAAGCATGAGGTCACGAGTTCAGTTCCAGGTACCAACCAAAACAAAACACACAAACTAAAAAAAAAAACTAAAATATATAAAGAAGTTAAAAAAAAGAGTACCACTTTTTAAAAAATCAAGAAATAGTCAAGTGAAATGAACAGACACTTCTTAGAGGAAAAAGAGCAAATGGGCAAGAAACATAAGAAAAAAATGTTCAACATTCCTGGCTATTAGAAAAATGCAAATTAAAATAAGGTTGAGATTCCATCTTACTGCAGAAATAACAATAAACAAGAAATAAAAATATCAAAAGCTTGCATAAAAAGGAACCATCCTACATAGCTGATGGGAATGTGAACTTACAATTTGAATTTCAACACAAATATCAGTCACATGGGACATGCCTGTCTTAACCTCTGTTACTTACCAATTCCTCCCTTCATACGCTCTGCACAGTTTACTGGCTTTTTCATAGTGTTCACCACAAGATACAGTGATTTATTTGCCTATTTTGTTTCCATTATTAAACTACAAATTTCATGAGCATGAACTTAATGAGGATTTGTGGTAAGAATTATTTTTTGGTATTTTGAACCAATTGCTTTTTGATATTTCCTCAGAGAAATAATAATACTAAGAATCACTGTTATGTATTAATTGTATTATAGAAGGAACTTGAAAGACTTAAATGCTTCTCTAATTTAAAACTTAAACAGTGATATAATTGTCTTCCTTTTACAGATAAAGATGCACAATTTAAATTAGGAGTAGGCATTTTCATTTGTTATATCAAAACTGTATAACCATTATGCTGAAAGACTTTGAAAAAAAATTGGGACCGCAGTGTCTGCTAATATATATTTATCAAACAATAAAAGCATCCAAAATAAATGGTCACTTTAGCTCATATCCCCTTAGAAGAATAAATAAGCTTTTGCTTGATCCCAATAAAGGAAATGGCAGTTCAGTACAAAGTTAATAACAGATTCCAAAAACTTGCCATGGCATATTCCAATTATTTAACCTCTTCTTGCAGAGGAGTAACAGCAGAACTTTCAAATTACTTAATAGATGTCCTAATATTCTCACTTAAACTCTTTCTCTGTTTAGAAAACAATACAGAATACAATACATTGTTTAGAAAACATTAGAATACAATACATTGTTTAGAAAACATTAGAATACAATACATTGTTTAGAAAACAATGGCAAGAGCAGGACGCACATATAATATAGCTTATTTTAAAGGGTGCCCTTCAGCCTCTGCAGCTGGAGGACTTTGACACGAGGTGTAGGAGATGATAATGTAGTGCAGGTTACATTCTCAGAGGGCACAGAGAGCCCAGTATGCAAAAATAGGTTGAGGGTTTCCACTGTATATTCCCAGGAGAATTCGGAGTTCTTTAAAGATAGTGTTTAGTGAACAGAACTGGTGTGCCAGTGGATCCTTTTGTAGAATCCATCAGTAGTCTCTGGCTTTCTGCAATTCCCTGTGAGGACGTGTGAGTGATATGTGAAGTACCTACTGAGAAGACTGCTTTACAATACTTGAGTATACCCAAGTGTTATGTGCAAAGCAGGTGGGATTAGGATAGGAAAATAAAACATCTGAGAGTGAACTGCTGAGTGAATGAATTCCTGACCTCAAATCCAGTTTAATTCTGTGATATTAGGCTAATAGCTTAAAAAGTGTTATATGACTGAAACAATTATCCAAAATATATATTCCAGTATTTAAAATGCAAATTTTATTTCAGTAACAGTCACCAATGACCCATTTCAAATAAATGTCTATGTGGTTTTATTAGTCAAGATGAATTTTTATTGCAAATATCAGAACAGTCATACTAAGGTGGGAAGCATTGGCACATATAAAAACTAAAAATGACTGTGAAGGTGCTTTGACTCTGCTACTTGACTATGTTTTTTTTTTAATTTATTTTTTAGTCAATACCAGGGATCAAACTCACGACTGCATGCTTGCAAGGCAGGTGCTTATGCCACTGAGCTAAATCCCCAACCCCTTGACCATGTATTTTTAACCTCAGATTGTTTGTGTGTGTGTGTGTGTGTGTGTGTGTGTGTGTGTGTGTGTGTCTGTGCTCTATCCTCCATGATGTCAGTTTCAACCCAGACTCAGGCTGACAATGTTGTTGCACACTTCCTGTGAAATCAGAGTGGAAGCCTGCTTGACTTCATATTTCTTACATTCTGGTGGCTAGTGGAGCCAGTAACATAGATGACACCATATTTGGCTGCCAGCTAGAGTGGTAGTCATGCTTCCTGGCCCACTGCAGTGGCCTCTGAGTGCCAGCATGGTTAGGCATAGTGAAATGATTGGTAGGGAAACAATTTCCTAGGAAGCCATTCTTGGCTTGCATGCCAATGATTTTCCTCAAATGAAAGGTTTACAGTTTTGTACTCTTTAGACTGTTATGACTTGGGTCTTGCTGATTCTGAGATAGCCTGAGGTATCTTTCTTGGTGATGCTGTACAAAGTGCTTTTTTTTTTTTTTAATTGTTTTAATTCTTCCACAACCACAACTTGTTTGGCCCCAACTACATATGTTGAGATTTATGGGCCAAAATTTGTTTGTCTTAATATTTTGGTTTATTGTTTGTACTTGATTCTCACTATAAATCAGACCAGCAGTACCCATGCTACAGTCTTTATGTGGAGCTATCTTGAAATTTCTTCCACTCATTAATTGCTCTGCCTCTTTTAATCTCTGTTACAAAAAAATCTCAGGACATGCTTAAAATTAGGATAGGTTTTATGGCAATGTAATATGCATGATCTCTAGGACAAATATCACTGGAGTTCATGTTCTCAACTGAAATCTATTGATCCTGGCCTCTGCTATTTCCATTCTTATCAATATTTTGGTCTTCTAAATCCCAACCAAAATTACCCATAAAGTATTTCTCAAAACTTTATAATTTTTCTCTAGATTGTGCCTCCAAATTTTTCCAGTCTCATCCCACAAACCAGTTCCTCATGGTCAGTTATAGTCACAGGAATGGCCCTACTTCTTTAGCTCCAATTTTCTGTATCACTCAACTTTCCCATTGAGACAAATGCCTGATGCTCAAAATTTAAAGAAACAGAGGTTTGGTTGTTGGTTTTGGGTTTCAGCACATGATTGGCTGGCTCTAACAGAAATAACGTATTAGAAGAGCACAGTAGAAAAAAGGTGCTTCTGTTATGTCAGCCTTGAAGCAAAGAAAGGAGGAGCTAAGGACAACAATAGGCATTCCCCTGGTGACACTCCTTTCCCATCCAGGCACTCCCTCCCAACCACACAGCCAATCAGGAACTCATCAAGAAACTCCATGATGCAGTCATCTTCCAAAAGCCCTACCTCTGAATGTATGAGAACTTTTAACTGCATTTTGGGCCTAAGTAATAATGCTTGAATTATGATTGGCCTATACTGACAGTATAGTAATAAGGTAAGTCAATATAATTTGGTGAAATTCTCTTCCTCATTCCAGAAACACTGACCAAATTTATTACTGCATTCTGACTATAGAATCCTAAGACCAATCTTAACTACAGAAGACACGGAAGACATAAAAGACGATGACAGCGAATTACATAATTATTTACCACCAAGTAATAGTTCTAAAATGAAATATTTTGTATTTCTTCATTTACACAATGACTATTGTGCATTAGGAATGCACAACATTCAGTACACACTCAAAGTTGAAACAGAATACAGACCAGTAAGTCTTAACCTTGGCTCAATACCTGGCTCTTACCTGAAAGTAAGAGCCAGTGTGAAAGATCAGCTTCTTAATATGCTGATGTAATTGGTCTGAGGTGGGACCTAGACATTGGTTTCCAACAAATTTAAAGGTGCAAAGGAATTAAGAGCTACTGCAACAGAATTTGACGGGGCCATGTGGGCTTTCTTTTCTAAAAATAAACAATCACTTGAGTAACTGCCCTTAGGCAAGTTAGATGTCTGATCTATCTCAAAACATTTTCACAATTCAAAATAGCACCATCCTCAATATTTATGTCTTGTTAAGTCAACCCTGTTTGTCCTAAGACACCTAGGGACACCTGTCCCTACATCATAAAATGATTTAAATGTCACAGAAGCATAGTATTAAAGACATCAAAGTAAATAATGAGAAAATTTTACCCACTTTAATATTCTTTCAGCACATCTATTATTTTAAGGCAAAATTCTCAGTTTATCTGTAATTTGTCTTTAGCCACTCTGCAGTGTGCTAATCTACTTAGTAAGGAGCATGATAATAAACTCAATACATGTGCTAAACAAAAATATGTAATATAAACTTGAAAACATTGTTTTGGTAGTATTGAATTTGCTTGGCAATTATCTTCTCTTATGAAAAGTACCATGAACTTGCCAATATTGTTATTTTCATTAAATCTATTAAACAAAATGACTACATTGAAAGATATAGTAGTTGGTATTATGCAAAAATTTGGTAAATAAAAGAACAAATGTCATTTAGATATGGCCAAAAGAAAGAGAAAAAATAAAATGATCAGATAAATTTTGGAAACAATACTTTATGGATTTAGATTTCATAATCCTTTAATTAATCATCTTATATTTGATATTCTTTTATATAAGACATTTGCAAATTGGAAGAAGTCAAAGTACAGTGCTAATCTAACACCACCTCTTGTCTATCAAAGGAGAAGAGCAAATATGTGAATAGCAAGAAGAAGGTAACACTTAAAAATCAATGCAAGACTATAATAAAATATTCCCACATGCCAGAACATGACTAATCTCTTTTAGCACCTCCTACTTAACATTAAGATTACACGTATTGATCAGTGTGCTTTCATATTTGTTTCCAAACCTCAGTTTTTGTGGATATGGAGAATATTGTCTTCTAGAAATATTTGGGATTATTCATAGGCATCTCCTTTGAGCTATGCAGTATTCTCAGAAATTAGAATTACTAATTTAAAAAAAAATTTGTCCTCCTTCCTCCAAAGTCAGGAGAGCTTCAATGTCAGGATCTCTGCGCAGTGTTAGGATCTCTGCACATGTGTGAGGCTATGGGGTTGCCACATCTTTCCCAGACCTTTTCCTGGGCTCCCAGTTCTGTGCAGGTCCTTGTCTGTCCCTCAACACTTCCTCCTTAAGGAACCAGTTCTGGTTTCCTCTGCAGCTATGCTAAGCGAAGGTCCTCAGATCCCAGGGCTTTTGTTGAATAGAACCTGGTCTGCAAGGATCCATGAAGGAACCTCCAGGCAGAAGGAACCTCTAGGCAGAAGGCAGGCAGCAGGGCAGCAGGGACAGGAGACAGATGGCCATCACCTTAAGAAGATAGTCACACACAAGAATCTATAGGAACAACCCATGTGCTCAGCAATGGAGAATAAGGAGCTGGGGTTAAGAGGGTTAAAAGTGTGAAACCTCCATGTGACCACTTGGTTTCTAAGACATGTCATTATTATTATTAGGTGTGGCACATAGGTGGTGACAATGTCAGAAAGTCACCTATACTCATTGAAGTATTGAGGACTACTTGGAAGGATGCATGAGATTTGGTGTTTAAAACTCCAAGAAAAAAGGAAGAAGGTAAACAGTATTCTCCACATGTAATAAACATCTATGACAGTGAAGGATGGAGTGGGATATTGTGTACATAGAGGTTTGCTATGTCATTCTCTTCATACTGTGCATCTTTGTAACTTTCTATTACAAAAAAAAGACTTGAAAAACTCATGCTGTTATGCATAAAGATGGGAACAAAATATACCAGTTTGTTAACTTTGGCTTCCTGTAGACACTAGAATAATTAAATATGGTGAGGAAGTCTTAAAACATTTTACATCTTTATATATGTTTAAGTGATTATAAGCATGTATTCCTTTTGTAAGTCAAAAAATAAAGAAATATTTACTATTAAAACTTTTCTGTCTCTGACAATGAGTACAAATTAGTGGCCTATGAATGCATTTTTGCTCCAGGAATTCTTGAACAATATTTCTTAAAAAGACCCAATGAAATTTGAAATAATTCTGATTTGATTCCAAGTGTCAGCATATTTTAACTCCATGAGTTTGTTTACATATAAATAAAAAGTTTATATAATATAAATAAGCTTTTTTCATTGTTTGCAGATTTATAAGTTTGTATCTTTATGTATGTATCATACAATAAGATTAGATGAGATTAGAATCCTTAAATCATTTTGGATTCATGCTATGTAGAGAACGCTTCAGTGGAAAAACCAGATGACTTGCTTTTTTTTTTTTTTTGAGCTATGTATCATTTTCTTCTTCAAAAGTCTGCAACTAGTACATAAATTGTTAAAATAGTCCCCCATGGAATCTGCAATTACCTTTTCTAGTCTTTCCAACATCATTAGGTACGTAACCACCAGTAATACAATATATGACCACTAAAGAGCTCACTATCAATACAATTAATTATACATGGTCTCAAAATGAAAGAAACCCCTATTTTGGCTAGAAAATTTGATGTGATTGTTTTAAGTGAGTGTTACTAAAATAATTAACTAGGCAATCACTGGCTTTCAAAGCTGTTATTCTACAATACTGTATAACATTTTAAATTACTCTGTGTAATATTTAGAAAAGGGATTCCTGAATAATATGCTAGGTGTTTGTTAACCTTATAAGAAATTGTCAAATTCTTTTGTAGAGTTTTGTAGAGTAAGCTATATATCATTATTTTAATCATTTTTATCATTATTCCTGAATCATATGCTAGGTGTTTGCTAACCTTATAAGTATTGTCAAATTCTTTTGTAGAGTTTTGTAGAGTAAGCTATATATCTTTATTTTAATTCCCACTAGCAATACATGAGATATCCAGTTACCTCACATTTCTACTGACATTTGATCTTTCCAGTATTTTTAAATTGTATCTATTCTAATTCACACGTGGCAATATCATATTGTGGTTTTAATTTGCATTTACCTGATGACTAATGGTAAAGGATTCATCTCTTTATGCGTTTGACATTTCAATAATTTAGATGAATGTCAAAGGTGAACCGTATGACTCTATTTATAAGATGTTTTTGAAAAAAGACTCTTCAGTGATTAATAACAGACTAGTTGCTACATGGAATTAAGGATGAGAGGAAACTAGAAGTCAGCTAAAAATGAAAAGAATGAGGAAGCTTTTGGAGAGGGAGATCAGGTGGCAAATACTTATAAGAATTTATATGTGTAAGTGAGAATGGTACCTGCTTATGATACCAGCACTCAGAAGGCCAATACAGGAAGATCATGAATTATTCCCATCCAGAGTTACATGATGAGTTCAAGGCCAGTCTAAACTCATAGGGAGACCCCGCTTCCCTTCCCAGAAAAGCCATAAATGCCTGTATGTAAAATATTTACAATTAGACCTCAAAAAATATTTACAATTAGGCCTCAGTCTTGTTTTTGTTTAAAATTTAAAACTACTGTTCAGCTAACTAAATCATTGATATGTTTTACATTATTCTCTAACATGATCTTCTGAAATGTCCTCATACTAAGAGATGTAATAATTGAGCCAACTATTTATTTATTGACAATCTCCTGGGAAGAAAAAAGAACATTAGTGAAATATTAGTGTGGTTTTTAGTTAATTGAATGCACAATATTTGTATGTATTTTTTTGTTTCTTTGTTTGGCTTTTATTTAGTATATTACTTTATCTGGTAGTTCTGTGTACAAAGCTAAGCAATACATTTTTTTTTGAGACAGATTCTGGATAAATCTGCTAACTTGCTCAGGCTGGGTTTAAACTTTTGATCTTGCCTGCACCTCCTGGAGTACTGGGATTACAGGCATTTATCCCCAGCCCTGCTATAAATGTACTTCTGTTAATGTTCTCATTGAGAATCTTTTAATATTTCACAGCAATCAATTAATGTCAAAATAATCTGTTTGGAAGTTAGGGATAGTCTTCACTATTTACCAGATGCAAAGCATTTAGGTCTACAAGCTAAACCCCTATAAACACATTAAATAAATACACTGCAGTAATTTAATTACTACCATAAAACCCTTATTCCTTTCAAATAATTGATAAAACAGCAGACCAATAATTGGTCCTTGGTCTTGCTTTGTTATCCAATGACACTAGATTCTGAGAAAGCTAAAAGTCAACAGTTCAGTTAGTTGTCAAGAAAATGAAAATTGTAGCTCAATTGCAACGCTCAGCATTCCTCAAATCATACAGATACACCTTTTCCTTAAGAGTGAAACTAATGCTATTAATGCGTGTAGTATTTCCAATGATTCAAGCCTCTGATTAGGAATAAAATTCACACTATTTACTATGGCTCTGAGAAACTGTGTTTCTCAGATTCTGCCTCCTGACACTTTAAGCCTGGATCACTGTTTTACAGATGTCTCGGTCTTCTTTTAAATTCTCAAATTACACCAAGCTACCAAACTCTTATTCTTTTCAAGGTCATTGTACCTGTGATTAACTATGCCTACTGTCATCGGAAGTGTGGGGGCTGGTAGCTACCTTTCCCACACCCCACTTATAACTTCAAGCTCCTTGGGTTGTTTTTTTGTTTTGTTTTGTTTTTGGCACTTACAGAGACTGAATTGCACATACTAGGCTAGCGTTCTACCATGGAGACACATGCCCAGAATTCAACTTTTCTCAATTTTAAAAAAATTATTTGAACTTACTGTGTGTGCAGTAATAGGAACTGTACCCAGGACTACCTCCTCGCTGAACCAGTGCTCAGCCCCTGAAGCTCGTTTTTCTCCCTTTATGTTCTGAGATAGTATCCAGGTAGGTCAGTAGATCACCCAGGCTGAGCCTGAGCTCCTGCCTTGGCTTCATAGCTGGGATTATAATGCTGCATCAGCACACAGCGCTTCAGTTCCTTATCCATTATTCATCATGGCCTTTCTTGATCACCCTATGTAAAATTTTCTTGGGTTTTCTTCCTGTACCACCCACTTTAGTTATTTCTTCAACATTTAACACAAATTGAAAGTTTGTTTTTATTGTTGTTCATTTCTTTATAGTCTGCTTTCCCCAAATCAGCAGAGACTATAAGATGTCTCTCTTTCTCATTGCTGTAGCCCTAGTATAAAACAGAGCAAGAAAATTTTTGAAACTCAATAAATATGTATTGAAGGAAGGAAAAGAGAAGTTAGGTAGGAAAGAATTTTTTACTTTTCATTTGTTCTCGTTCTATATTTAGCACAGCACTTCAGAGCTCAACAACAGTTAAATAATGCCCATGTTAGTCTGGGAAACAACAGACAGAATATTTGGACTTACGTAGTTAAAAATAGTAAAACATAAAATGTGCATCATGTTACCAATTCCTCTAAATCAGAGGTAATAAGTGAAACAAACCAATACATGAAAATACCAACATCTGTAAAGTAGGCTTATTACATTTAGTGTACTACCGTCTTTTAAAATCCATATATTTAGAATATAAGCTCTGAAAGAGCCAAAAAGGTACTTGATATCTTCATAGCTGTGTCTTTGGCATTTAGCATAGTATTAGGCACATAGTGCGTAGGTGAACAAGGGTGATTGATACCATAAATAGAAATTCAGGAGTGTACAATTTAGTCACCGGTATCACAGTGTGCTAACTTCGTCTTCAGGCATCTGCTTTGCCTTCACTTGTATATTTCTGATATATTTCATTGTGACTTAAACATCAGTTAACAATCTGCAAGCAAAATTAATTCAAATCAAAAAAGAATAATATTGAATTAAAAGATCCATGTGGCTTTGTATTATAGTATTGGGTCGTTTGTTTTAAACAGTGAATGGTTCTACAAAGGAGAATGGCAAGTGTTTAAAGAGGAATTCCATCTTGGACAAGGAAAAGGTTCCACGACAAATGACTTATGGGCAACAAAAGTACTTGGAAATTTTGAGTTAACTGTGATGGTTATTTTGAGGACTACTTTCTTGCTCACATATTCTTCATTTTAGGGCACTAAGTTCACTTTGTTGGCTATGTATTTTTACTCTGTAAAGGATTTTTCATAAAGTGATTACAATATGACTGAATATGACTGTTTCCTCCTACTCCACCATGACTATCACTTTTATTGCTGCATGTTCTCAAAAGTAAAAATTAGCTTAGTTAAAAATCATTCTTTATGACCTCTCCTTTTAAATTATGAGATGAAAAAATGTATGAAAAATTATCGCTCAAATCCTAAATTATTTGTGTCTTGTAATTTTCATGTTGGGGATGAACATGGTTCAGAACAACATCCAAAGAAGTTCAGAAGCTCTGAAAGCAATACCAGTAAAAGAGTTACAAAGATAAGTCTGATGTTTCAAGGGATCTAATGAGATTTATGTGAGGGCAATTAACGGTGCATATGCATAAGAGAGCAGTTTGTGGCCTCTTCAAAGAAAAGCCTCTTCAAAACAGCGTTGCTGGTACTCTGATCTCAGACTTCTAGCTTGTAGGATTGTGAAAAATTACTGTCATCTATTAGCCACCAGCCTCTGAGATTTTACTATAGCAGGCCAAACATACTAGGTAATACGTTTGTTTAGATCCCTTCCATAATATGTAAGGTTAACTATGTTACTATCAGTACATGGCATAAGTATGTTTGAAATTTCATTACATAAACTAATTTCTCTCAATATATCTTCTCTCTGTGTGTCTCTCTGTCTCTCTGTCTCTCTGTCTCTCTCTCTCTCTCTCTCTCCCCAACCTTATGAAGATCTCATGAAGAGATCACAGTGTCTGGAGAGCCCTATTCCACAATATGATTGCAATCTCATGTGAGACCCTGACCCATAATCACACAGCTAAACTACTCCTATATTCCTGTTCTTCAAATACTTTAAAAAAATAATATTTCTTATTTTAAACTATTAACTTTTTGATAACTAGTTAGGTAAAGATAACCACTGCAAAGACAGATAATATCTATAGAGTATTGGTAACAACTTTGTCTCAATGTGCAATTTGAGGGGATGTCTGCTATGTAGGAAATAACTTGGAAGAGAAGGAAACTAGTGTCAGAAAGGTGTTTTGATGGCTGATACAGAAACCTAGGTATGGCCCTGAAGCAAGGCCAGCAGATCACTGTAGCTGCTTGTTTCAAACAGGAGCCTAAAGAGAATTCTTTCTGTGGCCTGTTGGCCATTTCAGAACTTTGGAAATGGAATGGTCAATTCATCAGAAAGAAATAGCAGGTGAGTATGGCGGACTTTCAGGGGCCTGTAGGGGAGAGACCCTGGCACCTCGGGACTTGCACCATGCAGTTGACTAGGGGTGCCAGGAGAACAAAGAGCTCTTCCCCTCTCTGGGGGCGGCTGAGAGTGTGGCAGACTTTCAGCAGCCTGAAGGAGAGAGACCCTGGCGCATCGGGACCTGCACCATGAGGTTGACCCGGGGTGCCGGAAGAACAAGGAAGTCCTCCTCTCTCTGGGGGGCGGCTGAGAGTGTGACAGACTTTAGGTGGCCCGAAGGAGAGAGACCCTGGTGCATCGGGACCTGCACCGTATGGTTCGCTTGGGGTGCTGGGAGAATAAGGAACTCTTCCCATCTCTGGGGGTCAACTGTGATCCTGCCTGCCTGTGGGCTGAGAATCAGACATCTCATGTCGTCCTGTTCCCCCATCCCGTGCCCCCCCCCACCTAGCAAGTGGGAGCCAGTGAACTACACATCTTGTGAAAAGATTGGCTATGTTATTTAGTATGAGCTCCCCATATGCAATGATAAGGACAACCATTTGGAAGAAAACAAGAGACAATATGACAGATAGTGAAGATCTCTGGTTGTCTTGCTTTGAAATTTATGCTTTCTTATGTCTCATTCTGTTCTGTTTTGTTATGTTTAATTTTACTCCCTTTTAAAATAAAATTAAAAAAAATTTTTAAAAAAGAAAGCTAGGTAAGAGATTTTGGTTTTCCTATGATCAGATCACTGAGGTACAGAGAAAAATGAATTGATCATGACCTTAAATAGTAAGATATCAACGTGGATTTTTCTCTTCTTCCAATATTCTTCAGCAGATTCAAGTCACTGCTTTAATTCCTTGCTGATAAAAATAGATTGACTCACAAGACTCGCAATCCATATTTGTTGTGAATAGTGACTTGAATAATTTTGATTTGTTTAATTTCAAGTTATATACTCTTGAAAAAATTATTTTTCTTTACATATAGTTAGGGAAGCTAGTCCTGGTAAGGAGTCTCACTCAATGACATATATTTCCTCATTAGGGCCTAATCCACACTATTAGTGACATTATTGAGTTTACAGAAACACTATGGTTAAAATGAATCAGCAGTATTAAGAATTCTACACATTTAAAGATTTTCACCAACTTACTTATCTCATGCAAGTTAAGAGAAGGAAATAAATAAATAGCAATTTTTTTAGGTAGAGAAGTAAGAAAAATCATTTTCTCTATGCTCCCCAAATTTAGAGTTCTGCAAAGTAGAGAGGCTACTTGTTCCTCTAGATCTATCCTTAGGAAATTACAACTCTATAATAATAAAAATAAGAATAATAACACATGGAGTGGCAGAGTGCTTGCCTAGCATATGCAAGGCCCTGGGTTGTAAAATGTTCATCTTTATAAAGAGAAACCCAACTGATACAATGGTACAATTCTGCAAAACATCAGAAGTGCACAGAAGGAAGAGGTTTATCCATAGAAACTATGTGACACTCCACCCGCACCACAGTGAAAGAATAATTCAGCCTGTAGCCATCTGTCACCAGATAGTAAAAATTAAGATCTTTTTGTTTCTTTTACTTTTTCCTCGCCTACCTTCCACCCTAATCATGGAAAAAACCAAAAGCAGCATATGAGAGGATAGGACAGCCTGAAACGTCAAGAAATATATTCAGGCTGCTGACATCTTTAGCCAGACCTGAATAGAAAACAGAGATCTAAATTGAATAAGAGCTTCAAGGATTAATTTAGATGAGACTTTTTAACACCAGAAAATGATTGATTCTAAACCCTGAAGTGGATGGAAAAGCTTTGGGATTTACTGAGATGTTATCCTAATGAGGGAAGATATATTCAGCAGATCATACTTGAGGAAAAACATAATTTCTAGACCAAATCCTTCTAAATTCAACTTTTTCAGTAAACTAGTTGTAGGGAAATTCAAACATATTAAATATCATATCAAAACAGAGTGTATAACATTAAATATGTGAATTCATATTAATATTTAAACATGAGAATAAGTCTATTATATACTTTCCACAGTTTTGAGGAAGTTATAGGATCAGTTTACTATCTTAAAGATACAAATCCTGATCATAGTGTTAAGGAACTTTATAGAAATTACTTGCATGTCAAATAAACTAAAAGTACATAAATGCTTAGAATTACTATAATTTGGTAAATAAACTATGGGTCTGTAAGGGTTATGAAGTAATAGCATATAATATAAAATGTTACTTAAGGAATTTTTAGTTGAATTGAACCAAGAATCATCAATTTCAAATATATATATTTGAAAAAAATGTTAGGTGCTTTATTAAAACGTTTTAAAAGTTTAAAATATAAAAAATACAGACATTAGCAAAGAAGAAATTCAAAAGAGATGATTCAGTTGAATGAGCTTCCATTGGGAATCATCACTATGTTGCATGAATTCTAAAGTTTAGCCCTTAATTTTTTTTCTAAGAAGAGGGAAATCTCTATTATATTAAGAAATGGCACACATTTGAATGCATGATTTAAAGTTCTTCTGTTATTTCACTTTGAACAAATTTAAAAGCAATTCACAGGTACTCAAACTTTTGAATGTATTTTAAAATTATTTTAATATTCTTTTATGAGGTAAAAACAAAACTATGCTTAAGTTGCAAATTTGTGAGCATGTTCATAAGTATATAACTTTGTCATTTAGGGTAATGATGATTTCAAAAGATTAACTTCATTCCCACAGAATAAGCGGAAGGAGGAATTTGGAAGAAAGCAGGTTTTAAATAGTAGATAATTTATCAACACAGTTACTACCATCTATTCATTTACTAAATCTCTTTTTATGTGTATGTTACAGGTCACTGTAAAGTACGTTTTGCACATAATGCAAAAACTTCTAACATAATTCACTGTGTCTTTAATCTATTGTATTCAGTTATACAGACTTAATATTTCTGAAGTTAATTTCAATTTACAACTGATAGTAATCTGTAAGGTATTCATAGTTTCTGTTTTCATTGTTTTGTATTATTCATATTAAATTTCCAAAATCTCAGAGAAGTTATTCCAGAAGAAGGTATTAGTAAGAAAATAGATCCTTTTTCATGCATATAACTCCAAGATCTTAGTCTTCTACGTTCATGTACCACTAGATAGGGAGTTTGTAGAACAAAAGTCATCAATGAACTATTGATTGATAAATTAAGACTCTGTATAAATAATGTGATATAACACAGCATTCCTTCATTCAGTTGTCCTTAATAGAGTTCTTTGTCTATTGAGTAGATATTTTCAAATACAAAAGAAAAATAGTCCTCATAACATTTCAAAAATTTTTACTTCTTCAAAAGCATTTCATTCGTTTTCAAGTGGAAACCTCTACAATGGACAGTAACAAATTCATCTAAAACTAGTAATCAACCAGAGAATGTCAGAACACCAAGACTACACAATTAAATGATTGTGGATGAATTTTAGCTGGCTTGTATATCTCAAGTCCTCTGTCCTAGTCTTTTCACACACTAGAAACTGGTATATCCCCTCAAAGCACCATGTAACTGCCCTGTGCAGAACTTACCTGAGTTAAAATTCAGTAATTATTTGTATTCCTTTTTGACCATTGCTGGTCATCACATGCATGTGGTTGCTACTCCATGATGGCAGACAGCCATAGTTTCAGCTTCCGGGTAATTATTCGCCTAGTCTCTATAGCAGACCTAGCTCAAATAGTAGTTATTTTATGAGTCAAGAAATTATACACATGCCTTTTATGTATCTAGAGTTGCATTTGCCAGTTATGGATTTGTAAGGTGTTTTCAATAGCAAGTTATAAAAAAGATGGATAGTCAGGAAAAAAATCATTTATTTTTTCCTTTCAAAAAATACTTTGACTACTGATGTGGGATATTTAGTTTGTTTTGTCCATTTTACTTAAATGCACATAAAGTATTTGTACAGTTCACTAAATATTGGCCTCACTGTGAAATTACAGCTTCTTATTCCTCTAGAAATTAAAACTTCAGTGCTTTGATATTGTCCTCCGATAGTAAACAAATCTACTACATAGATTTTGATTCCACAACTAAACAGATTTCTGACAGGGTTTCAATGATCTCAAAGGAACTTTGCTATATAAACACTACCTGTTTTCCCCTACTGCTAGGTTTTTTTATATGGCTTTCTTTATTAATTGGTGTAAAGTGTAATATCAGTGCTACTTACTTAGCATTTACATGGTACTTTTTCTATGCAAAGTTATCAAATGATTTTTATAATAATATAGAATTATTACCATGTTTTGTACTCTTGTATTATAATACTATAGAGATTAATATTGTTTGGAGTTGAATTTTATTTTTATGCTAAGCTGCTAATGTATAACTTTAAAAAAAACTCTTTATTTCCTTTGAAAAGATATTTATTCTTTCCTGAATGGAGCAAATGAATAAGAAATAAACCTCCCAGTAAGGCAGAGTGCAGAGGCCTTTTGCATTTCAAAACAATCCAGGTACTTTCTTACATTTAGAAAGAAAAAGACTGACTATACATGTGAAGTATATTGTATACACTTGGAAAACATTAAGAAGCATCTCAATATTTGCAGATAGGTAATATTCAGAGTCCTGGACAAGTTCTTTAAACTTATTGTATGTCATTTTTGACAATTCGTGAAGGAGAAAATATCTTCCTATTGAAAGAATAGGAAACTGAAGGCAAAAGTTATTGCAAAAATAAAGCTGTATCACTTTCTAGGAATTATAACTTCTTATTCTTTTAGAAATTAAAAATTCAATATTTTGATACTAAGTGAACTTATAGTAAAGTTAACTAACTCTGTCTTGTATGATTGAGGTGATTGAAATGTTGTTTAAAATATCTATGAATAGATAATGAAGTGGTAACATTATTTCCACTTTAATTTGATTCAAATTTGTCTTTTACTTTTCTGGAAATGTCTTTAATAAACTGAAGGACAATGTTGACCAAGTTATGCTGTAAAATTGCTGAATAGAGAGTAAGGTCTCTTCTTTAAACCTGAGATGGCGTACAACAGTTAAGTTCCTGGGTCGTGAATGAGTTGCAAATTGAACTATATTTTACCTGCACAGACATAGTCATTAAGGAAATATATTTTCTAAATATAATTGTATTAGGATCTGAAGGTTTCATTTAATATGCTTCTGAATTTGTAGAACTACTTAGTAGGAAACTATTTCTAAGATTTTCTGTGGAGAGTTTTCAACAATGCAGTAAGATATAATTTAATAATGTTTAATTAATGGAAGTGAGTATCTCAAAGCATTCTCATGATAAATTAGACTGGGCATTTTCATTTCATTTACTGAACCAGATGGATCTTCAGTATATTTCTAACTTCTCTCACTGGAAAATAGAAGCAAAGTATTATCAATACCAAACTAATATTCCTACTGTAGGCTTTACGGGAGTGACAGCTATTTGTTTTCTCCAAATTACTTCTGCCAAATTGACTGATCACAGGAAATTGATTAAAAATTATAATTAAAGATGTCTGGAAATTTGTACAATGTAAGTGCTGAGAGATTCAGAGTTTCAGTACTGTAATTCAGGTGAACACACCAGATATGATGTTTTATTCAGGTAGACATGAAGAGAAGAATGCATCTGTCTGATACTGTGCTTAATGGTAAAACACCTGCTTAGTATGCCCAAGGCCCTGGATTAGATCCACAAATCCAGCAAAACAAAGGGCATTATAAAATATCTTACATGGCATCTCAAAATCAGGAAAAATACAGTAACATTTTCAAATCTACTTTTGTCATATATATATACACACTGAATTATATTTACATATGTAAAATATGTGTACAATGTATACCCATGTTTAATCTTCATGATCACTTTACATTAGTTATTGTCAGCTGCACTTGATAGATAAGAAAAACAAGATTATGAATGGATATTAAGTGATCTACTTAAAGCCAACAGCTAATTAAAAGTTACATAATAAGTTTCTGTAAATAGATATGGCATGCATACGTAATGATAAGAATAATGTACAACTTATATATATAAAATAATAGCTGATTATATTTTACTTCTGAGAAGTAAAATATACTCTTGAGAATTCTTCTCTCTTGAGAATTCTCTTGAGAATTCTCTTGAGAATTCTTCAACTAATCAGTTGCAACTAATTAGTACTCTTTTTTTATAAATGTAGGGGTTTGAGTAATTTATCTACACAACATTTACACTAAACACAGAAAAGACTGTCTTCTACAGGCTAGGAAATTGTAACAGACCTACATGTCCCTACTAATATGATATGTGCAACAGTGATAAAGTCACTGAAATCAATCTTTAATTTCATTCAAATTTGGATAATGTAAAACAAAATTTAAAGTCTGTAAAACAGACTTCTGTCATTAAAATCAACATTTCATGATTTTTTAACTTTGAGGAGATGGCCTATTATAAAATGAGCCTAAGATATCAAAGAAAACTTTACTTAGCTAAAATTTTAACCAATTTTAATTTTCCTTCCTATTATCTAAGTGTTTTGTCTAGAGATCAACGAGCAATTGATTTCTAGAAAATTCTGGCTCAGTCCATTCCTAGAAAATTCTGGCCCTCAATAGACTATTTGGAAAATTATGTCTAAAACTAAAGCAATCAAATATGTTATGGAAGATTTTTCTTTTGTTTTGTAGAAATAACCATGTGAAGCATTTGTAAATGTAAGGAGCAACAAGATTGTTGTAATAGGGTTATATTGAAAAGAATTACAGAATTTCCTGTAAGGTCATAGTCACCACCCTTTCAAAGTTACAATCTGTATAAAATGTAATTATGGGATAAAAGATTACTTTAACAACTCTTTAAAAATCAACCTAAAACATTTCTATTTAGCAGCAATCAAAAACAGGAAACATTTATGAATCTTTAATTCATATTTCTTAAATAAAGAATTAAGCTGATTATCTAAGCTTCAATACTTTTTGTTCAATCTGGCCCTGGTAAAGCAACTCTTAGACATTATATGTTATGAGATATTCACTTTATTCTAAGGAAAATAAAATTGTGGTTTTTATAACTTACTCCTACTTGCTATAAGTAATGTTCTGTATTTTAATGTTTATTCTAATTAGTGTTTTTTACTCAAAGATAGAAGTTAAATTGAAATGCGTATTTTACAAAATTTGTCTCACAACCTACATGTATCACTATATGTATGTGGAATTTATACAGTTTTTATATACACTGACATTGAATTCATATAAGTACATTTGATTAATTCATTTCAGCCAATATTGCTTCATATATAACATGAATTCATTAAGATTGTTCACACTATTCTTTATCCTTGTGGGTTGAATGTTACACTCAATGGTTTATATATAAATAAAACAAAATTTCTGGGTATACAATTGATTCATTGTGTACAGCTGAATGATAAAGTAGCAGAAACCAAAGTGCTTGTAAATATTAGGTAGGGTGATGGATAAACTTTTGGAAATCAGCAAAAGAAGAAATATTTCTTCAGGGCCAGGGATTTAGCTCAGTGGCAAAAGTGCCTGCCTGGCAAGTGTGAAGTCATGAGTTTGATCCCTGGTACAAAAAAAACCCACACAAAACAACAACAACAAAACAATTCTTCAGAGTGAGCTCTACTGAACTTCTTAAAAGTGAGTATTTCTGTTTTAATGATCTAGAATCATATAATGCATGGTTTAGGAATCTTGTCTCTTCAGTAAGTTTTCAAGTGATTGTTAGGATAGCACCACAGATAAAATGTGTTTAGAAAATTTTGCATTTATGAAATTCATTGTTTCTCCTCTAAGAAGAAATAGTTGTTAATATGCTTAATCTAGTGCTTTATTTTCCTCCTTGCTTTACTTTTATACAGATAAAACCTAATGAATTTAGAAATATAATGGGGGTGTAGAATTTATTCTTTGAAATCTCTTAAATTCAAAAAGTCAATTTAAAAAATGTTTTATCAACTTCTATATTATCTTACTATTAGTAATTAGTTACCATAAAGGTTTTTAAGGTCCTCAAGTTTTCCTACTGACATGTTGCTCTTTCTCAGAATCAGCTTCAGAAATCAAAGATTCTGTTTCCCTCTATCCTTATTCAGAAACTCAAATGGATTTTTTATGAGATTGCAGCAAACTGAAACTCTGATCACATTCCTGCACCAATCTGCAACAATTTCATTCTCTATAGTTATTAAGAAAATGCAAAAAAAGAAAAAATAAACTATTGGGAGCTCTTATGAGGTATGGTTTCCATTACTTAAAGCTATCTTATATGCTCATACACAAATTGAAAAGTAAAATATATCTTCAAGTTTTGATTTTTATATATATTATTGGAATAAAAAAATATCAAAATGTTATGATAAGGATGTACCCTCAGTACTATAATATTATGAACAATAAAAAGGTAAACATGTTTGACTAAAATAGGACTGTGGGAGACAAAATGCATAAGAATATGTTCATCCAGTTAGTCATAAAATTGTTTACTAAGATGCTCATAAAAGATATCCTCTCCCATGTGTTGTCTAGATTTAATCCACAGGTTTCATAAATCATGGAAATACAGCAAAGACATTTTCTATCAGTAAGCAATAATAAATTCTCTACTTTTCTGAAACATGTGGAGATTAAAACCTATACACATTAAATTTAAACATGTTTATGGAGGGTTTTTTTGAAGAGAAAAATTATTTTTCTAGGACTCTTCTAGAAAAAGTCCCACTCCTAAGAAAACTTCTTAATCTGATACTTTTAATGAGAGTATGTCTTATTTTTCTGATAGAGGATTAAGAAACGAAAAGTGTTGGAAGATTTAAGCAGGCCTTATCTTTGCTTCAAAACTACAAAGTTACTATTTTACTCCTTGTGTTGACTTAATTTCTTGGTCAGAAATCAACATATCCCATCACCCATCCTAGAAGAGGAGGGGCCATATATATTGGCTAGAAGCTCCAGTAATATCCTCTAACCTAGTTGGTAATTATGATGAGGTATGTGCTATTTACATGGGTAGATGATTATTGTAGCATACTGTGCAGAGGGATTCTCCACAGACACTCTTAAAGAAATCAGAGACCCATTGTATGTAGGACATTTCAGAGTACACACATGCTTATGAGTTAGGGAGGCCACCCCTACACCACTTCCCTACTTAGTGCAGCAAGGCCATAGCATTTAGGTACACTTTAGAATTTCGGCATCACATTTACTTGATTCAGCATGATTTTCAACAGTGTAGCAAGAACAACACTTTTTTACATATATATATTACCCAACCCATGACCAACGACCCCTTTGCTTCCCAGGCAGTGGGTAGCAATAATCGCTGTAAGGTCTCCTTGGCTCAATGGGCCTTCATTTGGAGTGGAAGCCTGTCCTATGTAGATTTAGAGAGGTCTAGTCAGCCGCAACAAGCCTCTTTCGCTTGGGCCACAAACAGATGCGCTGTCCTTGGTGCTGAACCATGTTTGGCTATGGGCTGCTAGGTCAAAGAGGCTGGATAGAAAACCTGGCTGAGCAAACGTCCAGATGCGGGAGCAAGGGATACTTTATAGAACAGAAACAGAGCTGCCCCCGCCCCCCAATTCCCCCTCACACATATCTCTCCGGTGAGCGCTAAGCCCCCATTTGCAATGCTTTCCCCCAGACCCCCATCCAAAAGCCCTCAACATGGCCTCAAATTCAGGCGTGTATCAACATAGCCCAACTCCACATCTGACTGCAGCAATATGAAAATGATATTTTCAAACGCGAAGTCTTTCATGAGGTTTGCTTTGCCACTCCAAAACAAAACAAATAATAAAATCCAATACATTAATAATTAAACAAACGTGACTTTCCTTTTTCATATCTCCCATTCCCGTCCCATGTATTCACTCTTCCCTAAATTACAAACCAAAAATCCCAGGAGAACGTTTTAAATCTGGGTGGTCTTACAGTTGCACATCTCTACCCCTTCCCCCACCTCTCCAGAACAAAACGACGGTGAAAATAGCACATCTTACCCTGGGTAGAGAGACAGCAGGAGCAGAATCCACACCGTCATTTTCTGTGGAAATACAGGAGTCCAGTAGACAGAGCGTCCTGTGCTCCATATATTTGGCGAACTCATTGCTTTTTTTCTCCCTCTTGCTTCTTGTCTCCTGGTTGCAGAAGAATCCCTCCCCTTTGTATTATTATTATGCTTGTGATTTGATGGTGGCTCCCCCCACCTGCCTCTAGTAGGGACCGTCACTGAGGAGGTTATCACTACCAGCTTCAGGAATTAATATTCAGGGGGCAGAAATAAGATCAGCACTAACGCTTGCAGATAACATCAAAGCGTCAGCTCCTGTAGCCGGCTTCCAAGTGTAGGGGAATAATATAATTGAGCCAGGGGGAGGGTACGGGGAGAGATTCACACCGAGACAAATAAGAAAGGGAGAGACAGAAAGGCACACATAATCACGATGCTCACACTCACGCGAACTCCCCCAGGTCCATCGTTTTAGGTTTATGTATTAGCTGTTTCTTTCTTTCTTTTTCTTTTTTCTTTTAAAACTCTGTGTGTGTGTGTGTGTGTGTGTGTGTGTGTGTGTGTGTGTGTGTTTAAAAAACAGAAAAAAACCACTGAGGGCTCTGCGTGATTATCACGCAGCAAATTAACTGTGAGGTCAAAGTGGAAAAGATGCGCGCTGCTGCAGCAGGAATTAACACATGCTTGGTGTGTTGCTTGCGCTTTTTAACTCTTATCTGCACTCACAACCAACAACTGGTGTTCATGGAGCAAACAAATACTTTAACAAGCCCAGAGACTGTATCACCATGCCAGAAGATTTATTTCGTCAGTTCTGCCAAGGATACTTATTTTAAATCGTGCAGTTTTAGAACCGTGATTGCATCGTTGGGGGCGGGGAAGCAAGCAGTGGGGGAGGAGCGGCTATCTCTCCAAGCCAGCCTGAGGGAAGAGGTATTTGGCGAGTTTAGTTTGAATGAAAGAAAAAACAAACTGATCAATTGAAAGGCACAGGAAAATTCTATGATCAGCAAGATTCTATACCACCTATCTGTTCCCTATCCCCAGTAAAAATGTAAAAGATACAAACTTCCTGAAGTTTGAAGAACCTATTGCATGGGGACTCTGTGTGTGTAAAGATTATAGACTGCAATGTAAGGGTGATTATTGAATGAAGAGGGGGCAAAAGAATATAACCAAGAGGACATTTAACATTATAGAAGGATTTCTGGTTCTTGTGAGAAGAGTCACTTTTGCTGGTCTTTGGTAACAGTTCTGAACATCCCTGGGGTAGGTGGGTGTAGTTAGCATGCTTCCTTCTTGGTTAGAATGTTACCATGGATACTGATACAAAGCAGAAACCTATTCTGTCAACCTATTTCGTGTGCTACAGAGGAAATTCAATTCACTCCTCAAGGGGAAGAGAGTAGAGGAGGGTTCCCTGAGTCAACAGTGACTCAACACACCACCACCAAGATGTTTATGAAGAGATACAAGAGAATGAAGCAGACCCCTTACTAGAAAATGTCAGGGAATCATCTCTAAACCAGTACCTTTTCTGCCAGAAGAATGGCACTGCACTCCAAAGGCCACGAGTTGGGAGGGAGACACAAGATAACCCACCTTCTATTGCAAGCTATCTAAAATATACCCTCAGAAAAGCAGAGACAATTACTGGCACCTGCATCCTAAGACTTGGGTTGAGGAGATGCATTCTGACAATGAAGCAAAAGAGGCCTGACAGACACACCTGGAAATCTGTATGTATTTAGATCTCTGCCTTAAGCAAAGTTATCTTATGAAATGTGGGCAAAATTCAATTAAAAACAACATTCATATGCAGTCAGTTGATTTCCTTGTGTTGTGACTGAATTAAAGGCAGAGCATATGTAAATCCCTTTTCTTTGAAAATCTCCTGTTTTGTGTTGCAATAAGAGGAACATTTACCCCTCATTGCAGTCCTATTTGAATTTTTAAGAGCCTATGTTGTTTATAACTATATTTATTCTTAGCAACAATAGCTGATTATTTTTGTAGGCTAAGGCCTATATGCCCATGCCTTCATATAATTAGATGACTACAAAAAGCAAGCAAGTAAGATAAAGGAAAGAAAAGGGGCTGATGAATTTATTTTAGCAACAGGCTATATCTTTCAGTGTATTAAGAGAATCTGTAAAGGAAATTAAATTTTTATCATATCTGGGCATAATTTTAATTGTAATCTTCAGGGTCCTTCAGCAAGCCTCTGTGGATCTTTCTGAATAGTCTCTAAAATAAGCTTTAAAAATTTGTTTTCTAAACTTTTGTATGCTAAATTTCCTGGTATTTATAAGAGATCTACTCACAGTATTTCATAATCAACTTTTAGTTATATTTATTCTTATCCATTTTGAGCAAGTTGTCTATAGCATGTATAAGTAATCATTATCTTACAAGTATGATGCTTATATTTTCATTGAAAGTAGTATCTATGCACATATATATGTGTAAAGTTACATTAACATTTGAAAACTATTGGAACATAGAAAGAAGAAAACTACTGCCCACACATCCTTTACTAAACAAGACATTGCCATTATATTATAGAGCAGTTTTACAAATCAATTCTTTTTTAATATAGTTTTAATTTTACTTTTAAATTGAAGTTTTATTATGTTATTACTAATATTACTGTTTGATCCTTATGCTCAAAAGCAAATTATAAGTATAAAAGTTGGATGATGTATGAAATTTCTCATTGTTTGGGAATTAGAGTACATTTTACTTTTAATTACTTAGGTTCAAGTTCTTACAACATGAAAAATGATACCTACTTTGTAGATAAAACTGTAACTTTGAAAAAATTAGATAAATCAAATGTGTGAATTACTAAAAAGACTGAAAAGTAGCTAGAAAATATAAAATGTTGAGGTTGAAAAAGAAATGGAATTTGACGAGATATCTAAGATTATGTGGCTTTTCCCTTTCAAGGTACTTTAAGGGCTATCAGCTATTCTCTGTTCTCCTGGAATTTTCATGATTTTAGCATATAGAGTCCCACTTCCCAGGAACCATCTTAATGCCAAAAGTGCAGGGTGTTTAGAAGTAGCAGAAGGTAATGATCTTCCTGGTATGGGGTTTTAGATAAGAATTGGGGTAATCAAAACAGCTCAAAATGAGGAGAAAATCTCAAGCAAAATTGCAGCAGAAAAGTAAGACTCCATATCTGTACTTAAACTTTCCTTCAATATTTCTTTTTGCTCAATGTGAGAAGGAAGAATAAACATCAAGAAGCCTGGAAGAATGCAAAAACAGAAAGGAGCACTGAGAAATCTGAGCCAATATTTTCACTGCCACTCATTTCAGAGTTTGAACCCCACCAAGGTTAGAATTTGAATCTTACCAAGTTCAAGGATCTTCCTAAAAACCTGAGATTTAGTTCAAATACCTGGGTGAACAAAAATCTTCTGTTCTCAGACTAGTAACTTGCTCCAAGTGTAAGAAAAAACTGCAACTAAATAACCTGAAAACTGTAAATCTAGTCATTGACAACAGTAAGGTGATCCCCATTACAGGAAAAATCACTGTTCTTCAGAAGAACATAACAAATCTGAATGTCATCAATATACTATATAAAATGTCTGGTAAAAAAAATTGCAAGATATGTGAAGTTAAGAAAATAAAACACATATTAAAAAACAATTCCACTCAAGAGAAACATAAAATTCAAAATGACCCATATTGCACTTAGTGTAAAAGAACATTCGGTTAGCCATTAAAAATAGATCAAGAACTTAAGAGAAAAATAGACTTATATTGTTTATGTGGTGAAATGAATGAACAATATAGAATCTCAGATTGGAAATGAAACTTTTTAAATAAAGGAAAATAGAAATTCTTCAATGGGAATTTATGTCTTATAAAATATGCTGTCTGGATTTTAATAGCAGAAAGAAATTTCACTAAACTTGAAGATATGTATAAAAATATCTGGTATGAAAAGTACTGGGCAAAATACCAAAAGCCAATATTATCTCAATTATGTGATAATATCAAGCATACAAATAAAGTTTTATATACACAGAAAATAGAATTAAGTAGGAACAAAAATGAAGTAATAATGCCTCAAATTTCCAAAAATTGAAGGAAAATATTAACATGCAGATCTGAGAGCTCATTTGATGCCAAGCAGGACCAACATAATAAAAAATAACACTTAAAAACTTAAAAGTCACATGTTGAGAAATTAAATTTTGAAAATACCCAGAAAACAAACGAAACATTGCAGGTCAGTGATACATAACAGTTACCTTACCAAACCACGACGGCCAGTAAATAAGAAGTGAGAACATCTTTAAAGTGCTAAAACCAGGGGCTGGGGGTGTAGTTCAGTGGCAAAGCACCTGCCTAGCAAGAGCAAGGTCCTGAGTGAGATTCCCAGTACAAAACAAACAAACAAAAAGCCTAAATCCAGCTATATACATAGTATCCTATATTTAGTATATAGGACCATCAGTAGGAAAGCAAAATAAAGACATTTTCTAATAAGTACTCACACTCTGATATGTGCTAAAATTTAAGTTTCTTAACATAAGCAAGCCCAGCATAGTCTAATCCTAGCCACCTGTTTATGTTCACCAAAGGCCGTTTTCAGAACTATGTTGAAAGCTGTAACCACTCTCCTAGTTCATTCTGTGTAAAACACATGGGGATTTTCTGGTCCCAGGCCTTTCCACACACGCCTTTGTCTCTGCATTTACAATGCCATTCTGTTTGCTGCCCATCTTCCCATGACACAGATCTGTTTATAAACATTGTCTTCAGCACAGTCTTCCTTGACATTACAAGGAAGTTTAAGTTTCCAGGTCCAGCAGAAAATATGGCTTCCACTTTTTCTGAAATACTGTTTTCTTTTTTTCTCTCTCTCTCTCTTTAGCACTCTGGACAATCAAATTCAAGGCCTTGTTGATTCTAGCCGTGCACTGTACCTCTGAACTCCGCATGCAGCTCCATCCTAAAATTTTCACTGCTTCAGTATGTGTGGTCACAATAGCGTACTTAATTATGCTTTAGTGTTTTTCTCTCCAGCTGTACTATCATTTTCCTGAAGGTAGACACTCTATTTATTACTGTTTACATATTGAAATAAAAGTTAGATGTCTGAGTGCCTTATGTTTAAATCCAATTCTTTGTGCTAAATTGCATTGGTAAGTTTTCTGATTCTATTTGCACATCAAACTATAAGTAGGAAAAAAAAATTTGTTGACTTTACACTCTTCATACTAGTTGAACACTGACTCATTTTTCTGCTTTTTAAGTTGATCCTATTTACTTGAGTGTTATTTCTAATAGGAAACTTTTAGTACTTGATCTTAAAAAAATCTCGGCAAAACAGTATACTTTTAAGTCAACTATTATTCATTCATTAATTCATTTCAAAGTTATTATTTGTCAAATATGATGTCAGACACCATCCCAAGTGCTGGACAATATAGATTATATTCTTAGGTCTATATGTATGCCATAGAACAATAATTTAAAAATGTGAAGTATTCATTAACATCCTAAGAAATCACTTATAGCTATTTGTGGGGACTTGGTATTGCAACTAAAACATTTTGAAATTAATGGAGCTTGATAATGTAGTGTCTGTGAAATTAAGTGGTTTGATAACTTTCCCCATGTTGCTATTTATCAATATCAAATTTAATGTGTAGTAAAAAGTTATTGAATGTAATATCTGATCAAATCTGCTTCTCTCAGTAAAGAAGAGAGGAAAAGAAAGAAAAAGAAAGGAAGAAAGGAAGAAAGGAAGAAAGGAAGAGAGGAAGAAAGAGAGAAAGAAAGAAAGAAAGAAAGAAAGAAAGAAAGAAAGAAAGAAAGAAAGAAAGAAAGAAGAAAGGAAGGAAGAAAATTGAAATTTTTGCTTATATAAGACTAATAGTATTAATGATTGATCCAAATGTTGCAAGCAGATGAATAACAGCAGAAAGACACAAAGTTCGATTCACTGAATACCAGGTTTTGTCTACCCCCATATATGAAAAATAACTTCAATTTATAAATTATGACAAAATGAACATTATTGTCATAAAGTATTTGAGTCTCATTCTTTACTGAATGCTCTAAAATATCAATCTGTTCCCTATTTATAGCGTTTTCAAAGAATACTTTACTATTCTGACTCCTGTTACATAACTGTTCAACTATCTACCGGTACTCTACTTACCAAAACTTACAATGTTGAGGATGTAAGAGTTGAGTGCTTATTGTTGCAAGGCTTGGGGGTAGATTTAATTAGTTTTGATTGGCAAAGAATTTGGTTTAACATCAAAAGTTGGTTTGAACCATGAAGCTGGTAATGTTCTGAACTTTTACTCTTCTCTTCAGAAAGATAGTCTTTCTTGGAATCTTGATTATATCCTGGCAATTATGCAACTAAGAAAAATTTCATTTTTTTTACTTTTTTAAAAGTACCTCATACATTTGAAGTCTATAGGAATGTGACTGGCTATTATGCTTTATTTTTATTTGAGGAAAATATATTAGCTTCAAATAAACTCACATGAAGTGTTAAGTATGAGCAAAACAAGAAAAAGAGTAGCAAAGTGTACTTTTTGACCATGAAAATCTATGCTTTCAAACATTTTACATTTTTCTTTAGACTATAATAACCTTGTCATCTCCAGCTACTTAAGGAAAAGCACTTAACTCATTTATAATTCTACTTTAGATTTTTGGATCTCAGGCTTTCAATGAATGAAAAATTTTTGGAAAATTCATATTCTAGTGATATAAATGCTACTTAAAGGGGCTTTAGGAACATAATTAACTTGTGAAAATATAATTCTATTCAAGGCTATATTTTATTTTATGAAAAACTATTGAATAAAATGCCATACTCATTTTTCTCACCAAACTGTAAACTCAGTTCATGTTAAGAGTTAGAGTAAGTAAAAGAAGAAAAAAAAAGTAGTTTATTTTGGTTGAAACAGGTAAATAATATTAAATATGAAGTAATATATATTGTTAAGATGATATTATGTTATTTAATGACATGGGAAATTATGGTGTTATGTTGCTAATTTTTTCTGAATAGTGCACAGAATTTTTCTAACACAGACCATATGTTATGCCATAAAGTATGCTTATATAAATATGAAAAATTATAAACCCCTACATACAATGAACTTAGTGAATGAGCTAAAAATCAATGGCAAAAGAAATCACAAAAACTGTGAAAAAACACTTGAAGATTAAATAATATATTATCAAATAATCATGATTAAAGAAATATACACTATATTATTTTGAGAGTTATAGTAGCAGATGGATGGATTGATGGACTGATGCTGAATACTTGAAATAAATAGTGACATCAGAAGACTCAATGTTCAGTAGTTCCAATATTATAGTTTAATACTTATTAACTAAGCATGTCGAACCTCAGCTTTCTCAACTGTAAAATGTGGGTGACTAATTCCTAGGGCATTATGAGTGAAGTGAGATCATCTCAAGTGATTACTGACAATCATGTCAGGCACAGGGCTACCCATATAACAATTAGCACTTACTGTTATATTGCTATTATTACACATTTAAATGAATTTGTGCAAAAAATGATTTGCCATTTATACATTTATCATACAAATTTGAGCCTCACTGTAAATACCATCTTTAAATTTGTATTTCAGTTTTCATCAAGCACTTATTAACTGCCAACTATATGTAGATTTGTGAAAGAAATATGGAGATGTGCACATGTCATGATACTATTAAGGTACATAAATATGCAAGTTTGATCAAAGTCGGTGAACAATAAAAACAAGGGTCAGAAAATGAAAAGTCAAAGAAGCAAGAATCCCTGTGACTCTTCTTTTAGTCTCTTTCAGAATGAAGTGAATTATTTACTGTGTTATTCATCCCCATTTTCCACATTCCACTCATATTCAGAGTACCTTACCTAGTTTAATGTAACTCTATTATTTAATCAAATGAATTCCTGGGCAGTTTTGGTACCTTCAAAGTCATTCTTAAGATTACCTCACAAACAAAATTAAAAACCTATTTTCTCAGGTTTCAGAAATATGAATTATGAAATGTTTATTATATAATTATTTTTGAGTGAACCATAGTGACAGAAAATTCAATTCTATCTCTTTTTATTAGGTGACATAACTTGAAATATGAAAATGTCAAATACTTGCCAAAATCACACAATAAATGTATAATAAAACCAAATAATAACCTTCCAGTCTTCCTGTAATACTGGACTTTGAGCATCTCTGTTAATAAAATTTATGCCCAATCTTCTCTCATAATTTAAAACATCCCCTTCTGGTACTCCATGCTATCACAGCATCATCATTCAAGCCGGAGAATCTGTCTATATTTCTTATTCAACTATATGTATAAAAGGAGAAAATACATACATATTGAGCCGTAGAGCAAGTAATGTGTCATACATATTAACAAATACCAGTTTCAAATTTTGAAAAAGCAATATCAAAAATAACTTTAAATATTAGCTATCATTAAAATACAATGTACCGACAATGAGGAAGTTGTGTATCTGTGAGTGAGTATCCCTACACACTTATGTAGACATGAGAACACTATACTCTTCAAATTAAATGTTAAAGTGTATCAATACATTTTATAATCTTTCCAAGAAATTACAAACTGTTTAAAACCAGAGATTGTACCAAACATTTTTTAAAGTCTGTTGTTTGTTTAGGGGTTGAATAGAATTATTTTTCTTCCTCCATTCAGTTGATTTATTTTCTTGAGACAGACATACAGCTCTTTATGAGTAAATAGTTCATTATTATATGGGAGACTTCACCTATAAAGTCTGTATTCAGAGATAATTATTACATTTAACTAAGATCAAGAAGTCCAAAGGCCAGAAATAAGGATTAAATAACATTTGTAAATATGGATAATAACTTATGAGAAGCAAGGAGAAAAGTGATTCTGAATACACTTCAAATATTTCTGTAATGTTCTAGAACATATTGAAATTAATTGGTTTTTCCTATTGTTACTGGTCAAAGCAGTAAGGGAAAATGATGAATTCAGGGATTTGAATGCCTAGCTTAAGTTCCACCCAAAGAATTTGAAAATTTCTTTGATTGCACTGAAGGAGACCTCATGTCCTATAATTACAGGCAGGAGATTGTTGAAAATTCACATGCATAATCCCATTTTCCAGGAGGCATAATTACTACATTTAAGGTTCTAGCCTCCGTCACAAAAATCTTCATTGTGTTTCCTTCCCACAGACTACTATACTTGTCTATTATAATGACAATATTGTACTCATTGAAATTAATGAGCAAAATCTAGCAACTCCTCTGGACTTATTGGTAAGGCAGTAATGTGTTACAATTTGGAAGTAATCAGACAAAAATTCAGGGAACTTCCACATCAGTGAAATTTCAACAGAGCATGTCAAAATACCACCTTTAAGGTTAGGGCTAAGTCACTGTATCTGGCCCCTCTATTACAGCAACAAAAGAGTTGTCTAATGGGCTTTGTGGATTTTGGAGGAAAAGTTGCACATTAGGGTGTTTATCTTTCCTACATACTGAGTGGCTCCCAGTGCTAACCTTGATGGGCTTCAGAATGAGGCAAACGTCAACAGTTCTATGCCACAGTGCAAATTGTTTATTGCTTAGGCTACAGTAAATCTAGTGGTCTTTGAAGTGCTGGTGTGTGACAAAAATATTATTTTTCCTATTTTTTAGAGGCCTCTGTGGAAGGAACATGCATATAACTTTCTATTTACAAGTTCAGAACTTTGCCCTAGGAGGAATCATACCCAGCGTCTTGCACATATTGGTTATATAATTTTTCTATGAAACTTCAGGTCTTAGTCCTCAGAGCTGTTGGTGGAGTAAGGTAAAGTTTTGGGGACTATTGGCACTGAATGTGCATGATTTTTACTTATGAGAACAACATGAATTTTAGGGAGCTAGTTGTGCAATGTTAGGGATTGAATGTTTGGGTCCCTTATTCATACGTTGAAGCCTATAGTCCTAATGCAATGGTATTAAGAGTAGACACCTTAGGGATTCTAAAAATCATTTCATGTAAAATTAATTGGGTTATGCATGTTATAAAATATACATATTGCACAATATATACATCTCTTTTCTTCTGTTTCATTTCTCAATCCCATATTCTTTATTTTGCCAATTTCAAGTCAATAAAAATAAATTTAAATATCAACTTAAGAATTGGAATATTTCCTCAGCTTTGTAACAGGTGAGGTGTTTCCTCTCTCTCTCTCTCTCTCTCTCTCTCTCTCTCTCTCTCTCTCTGTCTTTCTCTCTTTTTTTTAGTTTGTTTTGTTACAGGCTTGTAGAGCCAACTTGTACCAACTCACACAGTACAAAAATACTAGGTTTCTTTCATGTATCTTTTAGACACAAAGTGTTGAACAACTACCTGTAAAAGACCATGTGGATAGCTCTTCTTGCATGCAGAACAACCATCACCACATTGGTTAAGCCAGTCCCTATCTCCATGTACTGTTATGCACAGAACTGGTTAAGCAATTTTCTTCTCCATTTAGTTGGCTCTAAGCAATGCACATAAGGCTAACTGAGGTACCGATATGTAATCCCTAAAGTCAGCTGACAGTTTCTTGTTTCCTCACATCATGTTCCCTATAAATGTTTGAGCACAGCACGATTGGCAGAGCCACATAGCTTCCAAAAGGCTCTGCCTTCCCACTGTATAAAAGTTTGCATCCTAGAAACTGAAGAAACAGCCTCCTAAATCATTCAAATTCTACCTTTGTCAAGTTTTGAAGATTGATCTTTCTGTACACCCTTCTCCCTGGATATTGTAGAGGTGCTTTCTCTTCACCTGGCCCACTCAACTCACATTATTTATGTTAATTCCTGCCATTCTCTTCATCACGCATCCACAAGCCACTCCCTTCTTCGCAAGATAATGAATGCTGGATAATGCCTTGGATTATGGCCTTTGTTCTATGTATCCTCTCCTAGACCAGACTCAGGACCCTTTTGCTTCCTGTAATTTTAAATATGTTTTAGTATCTTTATTCTCACTGTAGGTTGAACTGGAGGGGACAGGTTAAAATTAACTTGCTGAGATTTCAATTGTCATGTCAATTTCACAGATGAGTAGAAAGCTGAAGCCTAGAAGGACTAAACTACATTTGGAAGATAACATAGGTAACAAAAGTAGAACCTGACTTTAAAAACAGATCTCCTTGATGTCAAAGACTATGTCCCTAACTAGTACTCCATGCTACTGGAAGAAATTAATTCAGATGTCTGTCAACTATGCTTTGTTTCTTCTCCCTCCTTCCGCTTAAGATGTGATTAGAGGAATAATTTGGAAAAAATCTTCAGATCAAAAAACTGCCTGTATTTCTAGTTTAATCTAAGTACGTGTTCCATGCATTAAATAAATGGACATTTCTGAATCCTTCTTTTTTTATAGAATAATACTTTAGTCTAAGAACTCTTTCAAATCTATTTTATTGTGTTAAAATTCACGTAATTATTTAACAGGAACACTTCAAAGCCAAAGATTGGGTTCTAATTCTCTGCCTGCAGAATAGGTTTGGCACAAAATAAGGGATAAAGCCATATCATTTTCTTGCACTTTTTGTATCTTGACACCTGATTATCTGGTATTTATTTGAACAAATAATTCATGTATAAGTTGAAAGAGAGATTATCTAAGATCCACATTATGTGATTTACCAGAAAATTAACATTACCATCAAACTTTATTTGCTGAATAATTCATAGCCTTTACTATGACTGATAATAAGCAAGTGACTGAAGATAAATGTTGCTTTTCTCATTCTGACCAATCTGATTGATCAGAAATTATGGACTAGGCATGTCATTATTTTCTTACACTATACATTGTAAAATCAATTCAACCCATCAGATATCTCATTTCTGTTTTATTTTGGTTTATACACTGGTAAGAAGCAAGATTCTACTGACCACTACTATAATGTAGAGGACCCACAGCATCCCTCTACCCATGCACAAGTGCTGATTCCAACTCAGTCACCACTTACTATCACCTTGGATGAAGAATGAATAGCTGATTTTAGAAATTAATAAATATGATAAAGTATTTTTAGATATGCTCTCAGAGTCCTTGCTATTGTCTTACCTTCTTAATATTATGGGGAAAATTTGAGACCAGAAAAAAAATGATTATAATAGAACTCAATAGTATTACTTCTGCAATTAGATCTTAATGTTCCTGTAATCCAATTCTCAGTTTATGAGGGGTTCCCTTGGATTTTCATAGGTTATTTACTGTTCTATGTCTTGCACAGAGAACAGTAAATAATGTGCATTTCTCTTCATTATATAGAAACACAAATAACTATGCTACATATACATAGCCTTAATTAAACCATGGAGAAGTTGTGTGCATGTGTAAATTAGCTTTGAAAATTCAAAAATCTACAAGGCAATAATAACACTACAGGTTATTTTTCTTTTACTTTCACACTTAAAGAGAACTTGGTTCCATATGGAGTGTCAAATTATTTTTAATTTACATTCCACTCAGAACATTCACCTGACCTTTCTCACCTCTTTATCTTGTGCTTTTATGGGGATTAACAATCTAAAAACAACCAAGTAGGATGAGGGTCACATGACAGTTGTAGAGAAACTTTAGTAAGACACAGTTCTATATATAAAGTGAAAATTCTTTGGCCTGATTAAAGAATAGGCGAGTCTATCCAGAGACTAGTGGGAGTTTTTTAAAAGAACATCAGATGCTGGATTAATTGTGAAGGACTAGTTTAAGAAAGAAAGAAAGCCACAAATAAATAGTAAAGGCAAGGGCAGCATTTAATATACTCACATTGTCACTTAAGCTTCTTCTTAGTTTATCTTGTGTTACTGTAACAGAATAATTGAAGCTGAGAAAATTGTCATAATCAGACATTTATTGGTTCACAGTTCTAGAATCCTGGAAGTCCATGATTAAGGGGCCAGGGTGTGGGAAGAATTGCTGTCATTGCATGGCAGAAGACAGAAGGGCGGGAACATGAGAGAGAGGTCAACCTGCTCTTTTATGAATGTTAATTTTTATGTGAAGGCAGAGCCCTGAAAACGAAATGGCTTCCAGTGGACCCTACTTTAAAACACTGCTGCCTGTGGATTAAGTTTCCAAAATGTGATTTTTCTAGAGGACACGATTATGCCATAGCAGCTTCTCTTCTCATTCTGCCTCTCCCTAACATATTATAGTATTCTACTGATATGTCCTAAGTCCTATACTCTCTATGCTGTCTTAGGAAATTGTAGAGAATAGAATAGAGTAACTTTTAGTAACAATTCGCTGTGCCTATTCCACAAAAATCACACTCTCCTGGTGTAAATTTTCTCAGAGGTTAAGACATCAGAATCAGATGGATGTACAATGTCCCTACTTAGCGCATGCTCAAAATTCAATTTAGTGTTTTATATCCTCTAAGATGTTCTGTATTAAAGAAACCCATTGCTTTTGTTTAATAATATATTTGACATAGACCACAGAAATAAATTTTCCAGAATTCAAATTAGACAAAAATCAATTCCATGTTACTTACTAGGAAGAACTTTGTTAAATCTCCAACCTTGGTTAGACAAGGAGTATAGAAGAAGGAAGAAGGTAGACATTGGACATATGACCAAAAAATAAGACAAAGAAACTTCTGTGAAGGGACTTCAAATATTTTCTATTTCTCCTATCTCTATTTTGGAGAATGATAGACTTGTTTCTCTTGTGATGGAAAATTTATGATATAATAATTATCCATCTCCAAATAATCCCCATTACAATTAGTTAATCCAACTAACTGCTCCTGAAAGGTAAACTGGTCTCAAATAGATGAAAATGGTGAGCCAACTTCAGTGTCCTTACACTGTACACACACACACATACACACACACACACACGCAGGCACACACCCTAATCAACCTGCCACCAAGGATATACAGATTTAAACCTGATTAAACATCTGCCCAAGGCTCAACTCTATGAGATTCCTAATGAAAGCAATCTAATCTTACTAGCTTTTTATTAAAACTGTAGTAGATGCCAGAAAACATTCAGAGATAGGAAAATGTTTTGTCTTCACCTGAAATACAACACGGGTGATAAATAGACAATGATAGTAGGCAGTGCCAGGAACCCAAATTGATTTTGTTTGATTCTGGAATTCCTTTATTTTGTTTGAGGTTTGATTTCTTCATTTTCCAAGGTGAATAATTATTTCAAACATAAAAATGACACAATTTAATACTAATACTTCTTTAAATGTCTTTAAGTATTGCATAGCTTCTATGACATACCTACATTACTTGTATTATACTTTTTCCTACGGGTGACTTAGTTAATTTTCTCATTGCTGGGAAATAATACACAGCGCTTACAACGTGAGGAAGGGAAGGTCTGTTTTGGCTCAGACATTGTAGAGGTTCGAGTCCGTACTCAGCTGGTTTCGATAAAGAAACAGCGTGCCAGGGGCATGCCCGGGGCATGCTGGCAGAGGCAGTTCAGGGATTGTCAACAGGAAGCAGAGAGAGTCAACGGAGGAACAGGAAAGGCAGACATACCCTTCCTGTGTCACAGCCGCAGTGACCTTCATTTTGGAACATCCAGTATTCAGAACCATGAGAAGAAAATTCATGTGACTGTAGCTGCCAACTAAAGCATTGAATCTTTAGACCTGTATCTATATATTATTTGTACTTTATTCTCATAAGATAAAATTCACAATACTGCATTGATAGTTGTATCAAAACAGGCATACATGTTCAATTATTTACAGTTACATACTTATAATTATCCAGAAAATATTGTAATTGTTTATATATTGCTGATAGCATTTGAGATACTATATCAGGCCACTTTGCACTGCGTGTTAACAGAATTTCCATTTCAGCTTATTTTCATATGAAGGAAATTCATATTTCCCTCACCTGAAAGACAACAATGACATTATTGTTTTCCACAATAATACAAATATTTACTTAATTAGCTTAATTCTACACTATTTAGGAATGGGATTAATAGTGTCTTTGCTTCAATATTGTTTGTGACTGTGTGTTTTTGTATTTTATTTTTTTTTCCTGAGAAAATAGGAAGCTATAAGGTCAAGATGTAGGAAGTTATAAAAATCTTTGATTGCGTCTCACTGGAGGACCAGTGTGTGTGTGTGTGTGTGTGTGTGTGTGTGTGTGTGTGTGTAGTTGGAGAAGATTATGAAATGGGAGGTAATTTTTCCCATAAATGATGATGAGATGTTGAATTATTCTGAAAACCTTACATAGTTGAATAAGTTAACTGAATTCACCTGTTAATATGCTAATAAACATATTTGATAATCAAGGGGACAATATCACTACTAAAAATCATTTCAACAAGATAGCTAGCAGGGAAAATAGAAAATATTTATTTTTCAGTCTTCCTTAATGGATGTAACAGTTAACTGACTGTGTCAACTTCAGTAAGAAATGGCCAGTTAAGTTGGATGAGCATAGTTCTGGACATGGCTGAGAGGATTTACTGAAGACAGAAGTCTCACCCTAGGGAGGCTTGTTGCCTGGTAGGTATGAAAGGGAAACAAAGAAGGCTGCTTCTGTTTCTTCAAGGCACTCCAGTCTTCTTCACCTCAGACACTGTCTCCTGGCATCTAGCCCAGACTCGCAGCCTTCCATTGAGACCCATTGACCTCCAGATACAGATGTGCACAGGACACCACAGTAAGCTCCAGGCCTTCCACTGGCTCCTTCAGCTCTCCGGCACACACATTGCCTTTTTGCTCCCCACAGCTGACTCTGTGTGTAGACACTGTAAGCCAATCTTGAAATTCCTTATACACTTCTATATCTTACATTAAATCTATTCTCTAGGAAGTGCTGACTGATACATGGACTTTAGAAAAAAGTCCAGGCAAAAACACAGCGGTAATCTGTGGAACAAAATCTCAGGGAGGCATAATGATTCATTGGACAAGGTAACAAAAAACTAGCAAACAAGAAATTTCACCATCTCTTGCCTTTAGCAACAGTTCAACAGTTCATATGTTGCCTGTCATATCTTTTGCCTCTGGCAGATGTTAAGCTTTGATTTGGAAAGTCTGTTTTACAACCTTGTGCACCAGCCACGGAGCTTGGTCATGTTTAGACAACAGGGCGTAAGGTTCAACAAAATGAAATAACACCTTGTCAAAGCCAACACAATATAATTAAAGGTAGAAAAAAGAGCAGATGGTTGAATTCTCCCCTTTAGAGATTATATCACTTTAATTAATATGATGTGAAAGGAAAAATGTGCTATAAGTTTTTCTTAATAAGGATATTTATATATAAATATTCTTGTAATTGTATTTTGCCCATGATGAAACAATATGTAATTACAATTTACAATGCTAGTTTAACAGATATTAGATATCTTTTCCACTAAAAGAGGGGTGTTACTAAAATATTTGCCCTCAGGGATACATTTCCCCCTTATGTATAACAAGTTTTAATTTCTTCTTTGTATCAATTTTTTGTTTGATGGGATCAGATATTAAAATGAGACAATAGAAACAAAAGATTAATCACAGTTTACCTCAGTAAAGTGAGCCTGCCTTAAATATAGTAGTTCATTATGAAAAAAATAGAAATTTTTAAAATTTGTACCAAATTTTTTTTATTGTATTTTCAGGTACACATTAGGAAATGCAAGATACACATAAGTACTGGCAAGTATTTAACAAGAAAAAGCAACAATTGTGTCTAAATGACTTTTGGATATTTGACTATACTTCCCCTATTTGTGTGGTTACTTTTTCCTTTTATACTAGCCAAAAAAGAAAGTCAGCAGCATCTCACAGGTTGATATGTTCCTTCTGCTGAAGAAAATAATTCTCTCACTGTTAGAATATTGTTGATGAGCACAACAATGCAAAAAGAGGAACAAGCAAAGCAAGCAGTTATTTTTTCTTCAAAGTTACCCTGCTATAGAAACCAATTTTCTTTCTCAAAAATATTCATACCACAAAGCAATAACTGTCATTAAAAAGAAGAATGTTAGCAATAGATGGATACTTTCCCATCTGAGCAGCTCTATGAATTTTCATCTATAGTGATTTTAGAGAAGCGGAGAGAAATTTGAATTTGAATTAATCAAACTCATGTCCTGACTGGGATTAAATCCAGTCTTTAAAAATGTGGATAGCAATTTATGCATTTATCAACTCCAAAGTTTCTTCACAAAAATTTTTCCTTGACTAGCTAAATTTTATCCAATTTCTATAAATTTTATCCATTTCCAGCATACTTTCTAATTTTTATAGAAATCATATATAATAGAAAAAATCTTACTATTAATAATTTTTATGTCAGGGTCAATCTTTCTAACTAGAATATAATTTTATCAAACAAGGATTTAGTCTTGTTTTAAACTGCTATGAACAGAGGTTCTGCATTCAATAATCATTTTAAATGAGTTAATAAATAACAAATGACTAAGTTAATGAAAATTAAATAGAAGTTGTTTCACTGTCTCTGAGTTTGAATCTGTTTTATGGATTCCATTTCTTTGCTCTGTTGGACATTCATGACTTCCATCATTTTCTTAAGCTCCTCTATTTTGTTACAGGTAACTGTTCTCAAGTTCCTAATCATGATTTTCATTCTATACACCATCTTTGTAGTTATCTGAGAAACTATTTCTCACTTGATCTTTCTAGAGCCTCATTCACCTGCTTTTACAATTTTCATTTACTCTGTTGTAGAACAATATACTTCCTTGAAATTGTTGTGTGTATCTGTGTACCTAAGAGTAATTTTTGTTGTACTTATGCCTAATACCACTCCAACAAGAGTAGACATATGTTCAGCTTTCTGAGAAACTGCCCAATCATCTCCTAAGGCGGTAACACAAAGTTTTACTAATGGAACTAGCAATGCTTGGTATTATGTTCATGTTTGTGTTTGCCTTTATCTGTTTTTTCATTTTTCTTTTTCTGTGGCTACCAATGATTGAATCCAAAGCATTTACAATGAGCAATGTCTCCAACTTTCCTTTTACTGTATTTTAAGTATTTATTTTTAATTTCTGAGACAGGATCTTGCTAAATTCTCCATCTTCCCCCAGTCCTCTTTCTCCTCCTTCTTCCCAAAATTCTGTACTTTGATTTGAAATCTTTTTATTGTTACTTAAGGAATTACCTTCATCAATTTTTTTATAACTTAGCCCTCCTGTAATAAATTGTTGACAAATATTGGCCTGTTTTTTTTTTTAATTTTAAAACAAGACCTTTTTTACCTCAGCTTCTGAATTTGTTTATTTATTTACTTATTGATTTATTTCTATAAAGTTCTAAGTTGCAGCCAGAGATTTAGCTTAGTGGCATAAGCCAAGATTATGCTTGATGCCAAGCAAGAATGATGTTATAAATTTTATCCCTTGTACAAAAAAAAGTTAAGTCTAAAATTCTGAGTTGATAGTATTCTTTTATTTTTCTTGTCTCATTAAATGGTGTCTTTTTACTTTCATACATACCCTTGAAACATTTGCCATCAGTCTTCTTATTTCTTGCTTTTTAAATGTCTTTTAATTCTTGCTGCATTTAAGATATCTTCAACAAGAAAATTTTTAAAGGCTCCTTCCCTGCTCTCTGATCTTTGCAACCAGTTTTCCTAAATGCCAGCCTACTAGGAAGGTCTTCCTGCAGATCCATGTCCTCCACCTGTGGTGATCACTGCTTTCTACGTGAAACAGATTCGCCTGTGTCATATTTTAGAACAGAGGTTGCAAAACTATTCATATGGGAGAACATTTTGCTGACCTCTCTTTTTATGTATCAGGACTTGAAAGCCAATGTAAAAGTGAATTTCAAATTTTATGTATTATTTTCTTTAAAATTTCACTTATTTTCCAGATATACAAAACAACAAACTTATGAACAGTCCAGGTCTTATGGTATATGTATGTGTGTATGTGTGTGTGCATGTGTGTAAGAGAGGAAGGGGGGGAGAGAGAGAGAGAGAGAGAGAGAGAGAGAGAGAGAGAGAGAAGAGAGAGTTTTCTTACTGTGATCTGATTCTATAAAACTTACCTTTGTCAGAACCAAATGCCTTTACTTCTTATTTCTATTTTCACGTGAAGTTTGTATTTCAATTATGAGGAAAATTAAACATCTCTTGAAGTTTAGGGAGAGGAAGGCAGGAATGAAAACAAAAGGAAAAATAGGATAAGAGAGGGATCTTTGTTTACACATTACTTTTTATAAACCAGAAAAGGTGAACTATCTTTTTTTATGTCTGAAAAAAATATACATAACCAGAAACTGGTCCTTGTACTTTGAACTATTTTTTTTTATTTAAATGAATGACTTGAAATTTGATTAGCATAATTTTATATATATTCTTATCAGAGCAATATATAAATATCACAGAACAATATATAGTTTGAAGAATGCTTGAAGTTGGAGGTTCTCTAAACTATTCCGCATTACCATTAACATGTATAATTAAGAAGTACTTAGTTGGAAGATGCTGTTATATTCTCTTGATCATATTGGTAGAAAAAAAGTGCCTATATTTAAGAATGCATAAAAACATGCCTCAGAGAAACATTTGTTCTAAAGCTTAAATAATGTTACTTTGGGAACAAATGCTACTTCATCAAGTTTTAAATTTAAAGCCAAATGTCTTAGAAAGGCAATTGTATTCCTTAATGCAAGTGTTTTTCAAGCTCCAAAAAGGAAAATAAATGATTTTCTCCCTAAAGTCCCAGAGACAATTGGAAAAACAAGACATGTTTAGTGGAAATCTTTCTGTCTCAAGGACATATAGGCATTTGAATTCAGAATTTAATTTGTGTTACATCTTTCTCTACTTTGATCTGACATTTGTGGATGTTAAAAATTAAGCTAAGCCATTGGTGCTTTCCATGATTGTGTTTGTAAAAATCACAAATCTATTTCATGAGACTGTCCTTGACTTGTCATTTTACTGCAGTGTGCTTGGTGAAACATAAAATAAAGAATACAAGATTGATCAAAACAGATATTCTTTGCTACAATTTTCAGAGATATAGTTACATAGGAGAAAGCTTTGAAATGCAGTAAAACTTTGGTTCACCAATGTTTGTTTGCAAAGAATTTTATTTGTAAACAAAAGCATTTGGCAAAATTTTGCTTCCATTCACAAATATCACATGAACTGACAAACACACAGCCATCACCCCCACACAAACCCCGTCAACATCCGCCAAATCATAAAATTTAAATTCATAGACTGAGGCACTGTGACTCTAAACACAAAGGTGAAGTTTCCTCCAAGAAAAAATGTTTAAAACATTTCTAAATATGGTAATAATTCCTTGCCATTTAATGTTCTTTCTAAGTACAAATTTTGACATATGAAATTAAAACGTAAGGGTCACACAAGAAAGTTCTACTTAACATTTATAATTGATGAACTATAAACAGACAAACTCAAATTATTGAGTAGATCCCTCTTGAATCCCTAATAAAAGAGTTACTACATGTTAAAATTTTAAAACAATGCCAAACATTTCACATAAGTTATGTTTTAAATTTTCTAGTATATTAAGAATTGTTATCTTTGTTTTGCTGCAAATAAGAGAAATCCAAGATGACTAAAGTGACTTGTTATGAGTTTGAAAATTAGCATTAAAATACTGTGTATCCCAGGTCTCTGGATCCAAAGCTAAGCATGTCAATAACTTTGCCACACTGTTTTCAAGTTATTGTGACACACACACAAAACTAATCTGATCGATGTTTAGACTAGACAATTTACACTTTTGATTGTTCACATTAGAGAAACAAATCTTTGTTTGCAAAACTGTCACATTTATTTCAATTAAAACTACATTCACTTACCTAGAAATGTCTCAAATTTATCCTTATTTATAACTGAGTAGTACTGCATTATATTTTTAAAAAGCCACGTCTTCTTCATCCATTCATCATGTGAAGGACATTTGGGTGATTTTGAAGATTCAGCAATCACAAACCATGCTGCTATAAACATGGGTGTGCTTAAGTTGGTGTGGTATGATGCTTTTAATTCTTTCAGGAACATACCAAGAAAGGCAATAGCTTGCTCAAATGGAACCTCTAATTTTACTATTTTGGGGAATCTGCACACTGATTTCCACAGTGGTTGCACGGTCTAAATGCTCACCCACAGTGGAGAAGGGTTCCTTTTCCATCATAACCTCACTAGCATTTGTTATTAGTTGATTTCTTGATAATACTCTTCTTAATTTTATTATTAACTCTCATAGCTATTTCAATTTGCATCTCTCAAATGACCAGAGATACTGAACTTATTTCATATATTTATTTGCTATTTATATTTCTTCATCTGGGAAGTCTTATTCATTTCAGATGCTCATTTCTTAAATGGGTCTTTAAAGTTGGGAGAGTATGATCTTTTGAGTTCTTTATATATTTTAGATATTAGTCTCTTCCCAGAGGACAATAATATTTTCCTACTCTGTGAGTTGTCTCTTCACTCTGTTGGTGACTTATTTTGCTAAGCAAAAGTATTTAATAAGATGAGATTCAAATTGTTGATCCTTTGTAATATTTCCCATGCAACTGAGGTTTTGTCCAGGAAATATTTGCTTTTACCTATGTCTTCAAGTGTTCTAACTATTCTCTCTTCCAGTGGATTTAGCATTTCTGTTTTAATATTTAGATTACTGAAATGTAGGGGTCTACTTTTAGTCCTCTGCATGTGGAAAACCAGGTTTTCCAGCACTATTTATTAAAAAGTATCTTTCTTCCATTGAACATGTTTGGACCCTTTGTTGAAGATAAGGTAGCTGAGTGTGCATGGAGTTGTTTCTGCATCTTCTAATCTGTTCCATTGATCCGTGAATCTATTTTTACCAATAACAAGTTTTTATCACAGTCTTTGCAATATAATTAGAAATCTAGGGTTATTATGCCCCCTGCCTTGCCTTTGTGCTCAGAATTATATTTGCTATTTTATGTCTCTTGTGGTTCCAAATGAGTTTTAGGAGTTTTTCTCTAATTTTTGAGGTATGCTATAGATATTTTGAATTAAATTTCATTAAATATATAAATGTATAAGAATTTGGGGAGTTTTGCCATTTTCACTGTATTTTTTTCTATTTACTAATAAGGGCTATGATTTTATTTTCTGATATACTCTTCTAAATTTTTGTACCGTAGTTTTCAGTGTAAAAATCTTGCTTTCTTCATTAGCTTGATTCCTTTTTTTTTTTTTTTTTTTTGGATACTATTGTGAAAGATGTGATTTCCTTTCAAGGGTGATTCATTGTGTCAACTTTAGAGGTTTAGAAATTTAAGTGACTCAGCAGTTCTACCTCCTAGGGTGTAGAAGACATGCCCTGGGGTGGCTATTTATGGTCTAGGAAGTAATAATGGTTGATTCATTGTGTCAACTTGAGAAGTTTAGAAGGTTAACGAAGTGATTCAGCAGGGGGCCAGGGTCCTCCTTTGTCAACATCCTAAGCTTGTGCAAAAGGAAAGCACAAAGATGGTGTGAGTGCTACCTGCCCTAGGGAGATAGCCTGTTTATAAGGGAGAAAGAGGCTTTCTACCCCCTTTCTGCTCTCACTACATTTGCTGTCTTCTACTGTCATGAAATGTTACCCCTCTGCCATGCCACCCTGTCTTGGAGCCAGCTGATTATGGACTAAAACTTCTACAAACTGTGAGCTAAATAAACTTTTCATTCCTTAATTTGGCACTTCGGGTATTTTGTCTTAGCAATGAGAGAAAAGTAACTGAGATATTTTCCTAATTTCTCTTCTACATACTGTGAGCTAAATAAAACTTTCTTCCTTAATTTGGGGCTTCAGGTATTTTGTCTTAGCAATGAGAGAAAAGTAACTGAGACATTTTCCTTATTTCTCTCTCAGTGTGTTATTTTTTGTCTATAGAAATACTATAGAGAATGTTTGAATGTTGACTTTGTATCCAACTATGAGACTGAATTTGATTTTTAATCTAGAAGTCTTTTGGTGGAAGTTTGAGATTCTTCTATATAGAGTATCATGTCATCTACATATAGTAATAATTAACTTTTTATTTTCCTATCTTTATTCTTTGTATTTGTTTGTCTTGTATAATTGCTTTGGCTAATGTTTCCGAAACTATATTGAATAGAAGTGATAATAATGGACATCTTTGTCTTGTCCCTGATTTTAGAGTAAAAGCTTTGGTTTCTGAACATTTAGTATAATTTTGGCTATTGGTTTGTCATAGATGGCATTTATCAGATTGAAGTAAAGACCATCTATTTCAATTTTCTGTGGGATTTAACATGAATAGATGTTGCACTTTGTCAAATATTTTTGGGTGTGTATTAAGATGATCATGTGACCTTTTTCCTTGGCTCTGCTGATAATGTGTATTACACTTATTGATTTGCATATGTTGAACCATATGACTCTTAATCATGGTATATAATCTTTGGGGTAATTTGCTGATTTCTGTTTACCAGTATCTTTTTTTAAAAATTTTTTTATTTACTTAAAGATAAAAAGAAAAAAAGAAAAAACAGAAAAAAGGTAGAAGTAATACAGCATTTCAAAGAAAACTATTAACATTAAGAAATTACTAGTTGTTACATGTTGTCCTCTTAGAAATAGTTGTTCAAGTTAAAAATCATAGCATACAAAGTGGACACTCAAGCATTGATAGTGCAGACCATTGTGTTCAATGATCTATAGGAAACCTAGTAATGTGGTCATCTGCCCTACATACTTGAATGTCCATATAGTTATATCCTTTAGAGTACTTTCTCTCCCTTTCATTTTTACAATATCTGTGATGTATTTTAGATCTTATTACTCTTTCACTTTTTATAACTTTTAACACTAGAGAGACAACATGATATTTACAAATGTGAGACTTATTTATTTCACTTATAAGGATAATCTCAAGTTGCATTCATTTACCTATAAAGGCCTTTTTATAGCTGAGTAATATTCCATTGTATAAAAGTACCACATCTTTTTCATCCATTCTGCAGTTGATGGTCATTTTGGTTGTTTCCAAGATTTAGTTATTCCAAATTGTGCTGCTATAAAAATGGGTATACATGTATCACTGTGACATGATCTTTTCAAATTTTTTGGGAAAATAACCATGAGGGGGAATAGCTGGGTTGAATGGAACCTCTAATCCTAGTTTGTTGATGAATCTCCATATTGATTTTCATAGCGACTGCAGTAGTCTACATTCCCATCAGCAGCGGAGCAGTGTTCCTTTTTCCCCACAGACTTGCCAACATTTGTTATCAGTTGTTTGCTTGATGGCAGCTATTCTTTCCAAAGTGAGATGAAATCTCAGTGCTGTTGTAATTTGCATTTCTCAAATGACCAGTGATGGTGAACTTTTCTCCATATATTTGCCATTTGTATATCTTCATCTGAGAAATGTTTGTTCATCTCAGATGCCCATTTGTGAAAAGGGTCTTTGAATTTGGGGAACTTGATGTATTTCAATTCTTTACATATTCTGGATATAAGTCCTTTGTCCAAAGGATTGTCAGCTAAAATTCTTTCCCATTCTGTGGGTTTTCTTTTCACTTGGTTGGTGATTTCCTTTGAAGTGCAAAAACTTTTTAATAAGATGTGATCCCAGTTGTTGATTCTTTGAAGTATTCCCCATGCAGTTTGTGTTTTGTTCATGAATTCTCTGCCTATGCCTATGTCTCCAAGTTTTCTATCTACCTTGTCTTCCAGTAGATTTAGTGTTTCTGTTTTAATAATTAGATCTTTGATCCACTTTGACTTTAGTTTAGTGCATGGTGATAGGCATGGGTCTAGTTTCAGTCTTTGGCATGTGGAGAGCCAATTTTTCCAACACGATTTATTAAAGAGGCTATCCTTCTTCCAGTGAACATGTTTAGCCCCTTTTTCAAATATAAAGTGGCTGAGTGTCTTTGTAGTTGTGTTTGTATCTTCTAATCTGTTCAACAGAGCATCAGGTCTATTTCTTTGCCAGTACCATGCTGATTTTATTACTGTGGCTTTGTAGTTTAATTTTAAGTCAGGAATTGAGATGCCTCCTGCCTTGCCTTTGTGGCCCAGAATTGCCTTTTCTATTCTAGGTCTCTTCTCTTTCCAAATGAATTTTAAGAGTGTTTTCTCTAGATCTGTGAGGTATATTAATGGTATTTTGATTGGGATTCCATTAAATCTGTATAACAGTTTTGGGAGTATAGCCATTTTCACAATGTTGGCCTTCATAGCCAAGAGCAAGGAATATCCTTCCATTTTCTAATATCCTCTTCAACCTCCTTTTAAAGAGTAGTATAATTTTCAGCATATAGATTTTTTTACATTCTTGGTTAGGTTGATTCCTAGGTATTTCATTTGTTAGATGCTATTGTGAAAGGCAACATTTCCATAATTTCTCTCTCAGTGAGTTTTCCATTTGTGTATAGGAATGCTATTGATTTTTGAGTGTTGACTTTATATCCAGCTACGCTGCTGAATTTGTTTATTACCTCTAATACTCTTTTTATGGAGGTTTTTGGGCCTTCTATATAAAGTATCATGTCATCTGCAAATAATGATAATTTTACTTCTTCCTTTCCTATCTTTATTCCTTTTAATTCTCTGTCTTGTCTGATTGCCCTGGCTAATATTTCCAGAACTATATTGAATAGGAGTGGTGCTAGTGGATATACTTGTCTTGTTCCTGATTTTAGTGTGAAGGCTTTCAGTTTTTCAACATTTAGTATAGTATTGGCTCTTGGATTGTCATAGATGGCCTTTATGAGGTGCAGCATGTATTTCGAGTTTCTACAGGGTTTTTATCATGAACAAGTGTTGGACTTTATCAAAAGCTTTTTCTGCATCTATTGAGATGATCATGTGAATTTTATTTTTGGCTCTGTTGATGTGGTGTATTACATTTATTGATTTGCTTAAGTTTAACCATCCCTGCATTCCTGGAATAAATCCTACTTGGTCATGGTATATACTCTTCTTGATGATTTGCTGCATTCTTATTTCCCAATATTTTATTGAGAATCTTTGCATCTATGTTCATTAGTGAGATTGGCCTGTAGTTCTCCTTTTTGGTTGGGTCTTTCTCTGATTTTGGTATCAGAGTAATACTTGCCTCCAAGAATGACTTAGGGAGGATTGCTTCCCTTTCAATTTCATTGAAGAGTTTAAGAAGTATTGGCATCAAATTTTCTGTAAATTTCTTGTAGAATTTGGTTGTAAATCCACCAGGCCCTAGGTTTTTCTTTGTTTGTAAGTTTTTAATCATGTTGTCAATTTCAGTAGCTGATATTGGGTTATTCAAAATTGTTTTATATTCTTGATTGAGCTTTGGTAGTTCATATGTTTCTATAAATTCGTCCATCTCCTCTGTGTTTTCCATCCTATATGAGCAGAGACTTTCAAAGTAGGTATTCATGATCTTTTGAATTTCCATAGGATCTGTAGTTATTTTCTTCTTTTCAGTCCTTATTGCATGAATTTGAGTTTTTTCTTTCTTTTTCTTAAGTTTGGCTAGAGGGTTATCAATTTTGTTTATTCTCTCAAAAAACTAGCTCTTTGATTCATTAATTCTTTTTTTTTTCTTTTGTACCGGTGATTGAATTCATAATCTAGCACTTGCCAGGCAGGCACTTATGCCACTGAGCTAAATCCTTGGTCCTTGTATTGTTTTTTAGTTTCAATTGCATTAATTTCTGCTCTGATCTTTACAATTTCCTCTCTTCTAGGAGCTTTGGGTTTGACTTGTTCTTTCTTTTTAGAAGCTTGAGATGTAGCATCAAGTTGCTTATTTGTGCTTGTTCTGTCTTCTTGATGTTACTATTTATTGCTATATATTTCCCTCTTAGGACTGCTTTCATTGTGTCCCACAGGTTACAGTATGTTGTATCTGCATTTTCATTGAATTGCAAGTATTGCTTTATTTCTTCTTTAATTTAACCTATAGCCCACTGGTTGTTCAGAAGGTTGTTAATTTCCATGTACTTATGCAGGTTTTGCAATTTCTTTTGCCATTAATTTCCAATTTCAGTGCACTATGATCAGATATTATGCATGGGATGGTTTCAATCCCTTTTCATTTACTTAAGAATATTTTATGGGTTAATATATGGTCTATTTTGGAGAATCTTCCATGTGCAGCTGAGAAGAATGTATATTCTGATGTGGTTGGGTGGAACACTCTGTAAACATCTACTAAGTCCATTTGCTCACAGGTATGATTCAGTTTTATTATTTGTTTGCTGACTTTTTGTCTAGTTGATCTATCTCTATGTGACAGTGGGATATTAAGGTCTCCTATTACAATTGTGTTCTTGTGTATTTGGTATTTCATGTCCACTAATATTTGTCTTATATAGTTGGGTGCTCTTGCATATGGTGCATATAAATTTATAATTGTTGGTTCTTCTTGAAGTTTTCCACTAACAAGTGACTTTCTTTATTTCTTTTAATAATTTTAGGTTTGAGTTTCACATTGTCTGCAAACAGAAAGCTAACCCTGTTTTTTTCTGGGTTACTGTTGCATGGAATATTATTTTCCATCCTTTGACTTTTAATCTATGATTTCCTTTTGAGTCATATATATGTTTCTTGATACAGCATATTGTGGGATCCTGTTTCTTGATCCATTCTGTCAACCTGTTTCTGTTGATAGGTGAATTGAGGCCATTTACATTTATGGATATCACTGATATGTACTGGCTCAATTTTATCATGTTGTGTTCCTATTGCTTGTTTTCTGCTTTTCATCCTTCTTTAATTGCTTGCCCTGCCTGGTGATGTTTTTCTGTTTTTGTTCTGGAGATTGTGGTCATTTTGGTCTGTATCTAGTATATCTTTTAATAATCTTTCTAGGTTCCATTTGGTGGACATGAGTTTCTTCAGTTGTTCTTTGTCATGGAAATATCTTGTTTCTCCATTGAATTTGAAAGACAGTTTTGCTGGGTACATCAGTGTGGGTTGAAAGTTGTTTTCTCTCAGGGCTTGGAATACTGCACTCCAAGCTGGTCTTAAGGGTTTGTGCTGAAAAGTCTGCTGTGATTCTGATGAGCTTTCCTTGACAGATGAGTTGTGTCTTTTCTTTCACAGCTTTTAGTATTCTGGTTTTTATATTGTATGTCTTGGATTCTAATTATTATATGTCTGCATGTAGATTTGTTGGTTGTGACTGTTTGGCATCTATATGCTTTATTTATCTGTATAGCAGATTTTTTCCCCATGTTTGGGAAACTTTCTTCTATTATTTCTGTGAATAGTTTACCTATGTCATTTGCATTGACTCCTGCATCTTCCTTGATACCTATTAGTTTTATTTTGTTTCTCTTGGCATCATCCTGAAGCTTCTGTATTGTCATTTCATGCTGCTTTGTTGTTTTTAAAAGTTATACTCTTTCATGATCACTAACTGTGACTCTGTCCTCAAGGTCCAAAATTCTACCCTCTGCTTCATTTAAATGCTTTTGCCAGCTTTCAACAGAATTTTTTCTTTCTTGGTTATATCTTTGAATTTGTTTTATAGATTCCGCTTGTTTTCTATATTGTTCATTCAAGGTTTCAATCACTTTCCCATGTTCCTGTATTTTTTTTTAATCTATTTCTTCTGTGGCTATGCTGAGTAACTCCTTTACTAGGGTTGTTATTTATGGCTTTACATAGGTAACTATTTCTAATTTGATTTCCTCTATAGCCTCATGAATTTGTTTCTGTATTTCACTTGGTATCTTTTCAGAGATTTCTGGGGTATGACTTTTAAAATCCTCTATTATTTCAATGTCACCTGTACTTGCTCCTGATGGCCGAGATGTTTGAAATTGCATTTTTCCTTTTTGTTATGTTATTTCCACCTTTTGGGTAAATATTTGCTCTTTCAATCCCAACAGTCTCAACTGTCCATAGTGTGATTCTTAGGGCCCTACGGTGTGGTTGATGCTTGTCCAATTGCTGGGTATCACAATGAAGAGGAGAGCCAGTCACCTGAATTCCTCCTGTAGGGCCTGTTGGGTGAGTCCTATATTCTTCCTGGGCTAACTAGCCTAAAAGTATTGATGTAGGTCAACTCTTAGTTCCTGCTATTGCTATGTCTTCAGGTTGTTGCAGGTCACCAGATGTCCCTGTCTATAGTGTTTGTGTCAGCTGAGGCCCTACTGTGTCACTGGGGGGGTCTCATAAGCTCTTTTAATGTTCTCCAAGTTGGGGGAGGCCTTATTGATGCACCTCTCAACCTGTCTGATGTTCTCTGTGTGGAGGAGGGGATTACCCACTCTCTTGCTAGGTTGACAAAGTCTTACAGTTGGAGGAAGCTTCACTACTGCTCCTATTTACCCACTGCAGACCTCTATTTTAAAAGAAAACTCACCATAATCACTGGAGCCTGCTGAGGTCTTCTGTTTTGGTGAGGAGTTCCTGAGTCCCCCATCGAGCCAGCACAATAATACACTATAGTCCAAGGTTCTGGGAGAAGGGGTTGGAGCTATGGAGCTACAGTACTAGGTCCAGGAGGTGGGAGTTTTCCCAAAGGACAAGTCCATGGAGGCAGTCCGGGATGTCCCAGGTGTGCTGGGAAGCAGACCATTTGCTAATATCTTCTTGAGGACTTTTGCATCTATGTTTATTAGGAAAACTGGTACATAGTCCTGTTTTTTGGTTGTATCCTTCTGGGCTTTGGGTATCAAGATAATACTTGCTTCCAGAAGTGACTTTGGGAATATTGCTTCCTTTTTAATTTCATAAAAACTTGAAAAGTAGTGGCATTAGATCTTTTTTTAAATTTTCACTTAGAATTCAACAGTGAATCCACTGGGCTTTTCTTTGTTGGTAGGTTTTTGAATTATATCTTCAATTTCATTGACTAATATGGAGTTATTTAGAATTTTTATGTCTTTTTGATTTAGCTTTGATAATTCATTTATGTTATAGTCAGGGATTACAAGGAAAGAAATCTGATACAATGAACACATAATGTGTAATATTATTTTATAATACTATGAAGAGTTAAAAACAAGAAGTGCAGGAATTCTGTTCATACACTAAGAGTCAAAGTATCCAGTTGAGGGCCTGGATCCCACAGCAGTGTCCTGCACGAGTCCAGCTGAAGATCCAGAGACCATAACATTGCTCCCCACCCTTTGAGTCCAACTGGAGGGCTGGAGTCCACAGCAATGGGCTCACACAAGTCGATTTCAACAATCTGTGCTGGAAAGCTCCAAAGTTCAGCAGTGGAAGCTAGATAGTCTGTGCCAGCAGATGAAGAATCCATGCCAGTGGGCTGAGGGCTCTGCACTGGAGGGAGGAAGCAATGCTCAAAGTAAGGAGCAGGGCTCTTCCTAAAAGTACCAGAGGCATCCTCAATGACAACAAGGTCCCAAGAACCTCTGGTGATAACAGCTGAGTTTGTATCTGGAAGCCAGCATGACAAGCTTCTCCTGGAGACTGAGTAGCACACCATCTTCTACTCCAGATCCAGAAAGCGATGCTCAATATAAAGGCCAGAGCTCCCTGAAGGTGAACTGCAGCCATTATGAACAACAAAGTTCCAGACTCCTCTGACAACGGGAATAGCCTAGTTCATATCAGGAAAGAAACTCAACAAGTTCCTCCAGGAGGACCCCATGGAAACAGAATCAACAGCACCACACAACAACAATGCTCATTCCTCTCCAATTATTTTTATCTTGGCAACAATCCTGAGGTGAGCCATTCATGCTCAGCACCATGCTGATTCAGTTCAGCTGGCTACAAGTTGACCACTAGTTTTAATCCACCCCACTATATATCTAGGAATCTTTTAATTTCTTCTGTGTATTCCATCTTATTTGAGTACAAGTTCTTGAAGTAGGTATTTATAATCTGGATTTCTGCAGTATCTGTTTTGGTTTCACTCTTTTCATTCTTAATTGCATGCGTTTGAGTCTTTTCTTTCTTCTTTTTTTTTTTTTTGTCATGTTGGCTAGAGTTTTGTCGATTTTATTTAATCTTTCAAAGAACCAACTCTTTGGTTCATTGTTTCTTTGCACTGTTTTCTTAGTCTTAGATTCCACTTCTCCTCTCTTACAACTTTGAGAGGAGAGTAGGGACAGTGCTGCCTTCCCACTCACTGCCCTACCAGGGGCTGAGGTTGTTTGAACACACATCACTTTCCTCTCTTATGCTGCTGGGAATGAAGCAGAAAGAGTGGTGGTGTTCCACTTATTACTCTCATCACTACCACTTTGTTCCTTAACCTTGTTGGTGCTAGTGGTCCCAGTTAGTCACTAAGGAGTATGACGAAAAACATTTTTTTCTGAGCGAAAAAAATAAGGAAGAGAAAAACTGTCAGTCCATTGAGGAGAGAGAAACTTCCTGGTCATTTGCTGTTGTGTGTGTCAGAAAAAAATTTGCTGCCAGACTGAAGTGTCCTCTGTTTGGAGAAAGGCAAAAGCAGTGAGGAAGAGGCAAGGGACCTTGTACCCAAATCAATCCTGTGTGGCTTGAGCTTGCCACACTATTGCACTCCGTCAGTTTTATGCAAACTTCTCAGAATGGCATTTCCTCCCCCTTGCCCAGGTGGAGGTACCACAGGCAGCCCTGTGGACTGCTTTGTCATTTTATAAAGTCCTGTGCTTGAGTTTTGTATGATATACAAGTTTTTTTTACTTCAGATTGATTTTGGCATCAGATGCATGTCCTTCTCTTTCTTAGTTATCTGTTTTTTTACTTTCTCTGAGTAACTCCAACATGGATGTAATTTTAATTTGGTAATCATGGCTGAAATTTGATAATTTTGATACCAAATACATCCAATTAACAGATTGTCCTCTAAATCAGAATTAGATATAGAGGATAATCTGTTAATTGGATTGTTGCTCTAATATCCTTCTCTGAAGGGTTAAAGTAAATAGAAAAGTTTTCTGAAAGATTTTCTACTTTCAGTCTTATAGGCTAGCACAAAAGGAGCATTTTTTTAAAAAAAAATTATTTAAAGAGAGAAAAACAAAACAGAAAAAAGTGTAGCAACAATACAGAATTCCAAAGGAAAAAAAGAAAAGAACAACAACAACAACAAAAAACCCACTAAGAAATCACTACTTGATAAGTTACATACTGTCATCTTGGAAACGGTTGTTCAAATTACAAAATTAAAGCATACAAAGTAGACATTCAAATAGTGAGACTGTTAACAGTTATGCTCAACAATCTAACAAAAATAGTAATACGGTCATCTATCTTACATACTTAAACATACATGCAGTTATATCCTTTAGAGCACTTTTTTTCCCTCTCTTTCTTAAAGTAGCAATTACGCATTTTGGGTTTTATTACTCCTACAGTTCTTATAACTTTTTACACTAGAGACACAATGTCATATTCATAAATATGATTCTTATTTATTTCACTAATGAGGATAGTCTCAAGTTGTCTCCATTTACCTATGAAGGCCTCAGGATCATCCTTTTTCATAGCTGAGTAATATTAAAAGGAGCATTTTTGATTACCACAAATCTATTGTCATTCAAAGAATGCTTATCTTTCAATTTTATGAAAGTTGATATATTGTTACTAGGAAAGTATGTTTTAAACGTTGCTTTCTGCCATATATATATATATATATATTTATATATATAGTAGTATATATATATACTATAGTGTATATATATGTACTATGTAGTAGTATATATACTACTATATATACGTATATATACTATGTAGTATATATATATATTATATATACTACAAATCTAAATTACATGTTCTGTGTCATAGCAATTCCTATTTTTGTTAATTATTATGTGCACATTAATAAACAAACAGGTAAGCAAATGCTACATATAAAAATAATCATTGAAAGAAATATTATAAAGACAGAAAGACAAAGATGCAAAGTATGGGGTTCATTAAACATACTTATGTAATTAAATACTATATGGTTGTTAACAATTTGGATTAAATTATGTTAATATTCATTAAATTGAATTGCTAAATATAACTAACAAGCACAAAAATCTGGTCACAATATAAAATTCTGTTATATACATAAGACTTATGTATATAACAGAATTATATGTAAACACAGAAATCATATGCACACACATATAACTTGTCTATATGCATATACACATGAAAGTGAAACACCAAAATGTAGATAGTGTCTTACTAATAAGTTTTTAAATTTAGGTTTCTCTATTTTTCATATACTTTCTAACTCAGCTTTCTACAATGAACATGTATCTCTAAAATTTGAAGCACACATACAAACAAAAAATGTTATTAGGCACAGACAAAACTGAAATTAACAAAGTAATGCTTTGCTTGAAACCACTTGGTGTTATCAATTAATTTTCAGCAGATTCCAGGAAACATGAAATGCCATCCACAAATTTAAAGATTTATACTTATCTGTTTACAAATTGAATTATCATTTAACTTTGGTAAAAATAAAAGACTGCAAAGAATTTAGTAGAGAGCGCTCGCCTCCTTGAGAACATTCTCAAACCTACTGAACCTTGATGCATTCATGTCAAGATTTAGTCACCCTGCATTAATTTAGACCTGTACAGATATATGACTACTAACATTAGAATTTTTCCTTGAAGAAGACACTATGACAGCATAAATGATGTTTGATCTCTCCTGAGAAAATTCTAGGCACAAGGAGCCATCTGGCAGCTGTGTCCACACATGTTGATGCATCGCATTCATCACATTCTTTTGAGAATAATGATGTGATTACAAAACCAGAAGCACAAGTTTTGGACAGTATATATCACATGTCTCTTGATTTTATGCCAGATGTACTTCACAGATTTTTTAGAAGTAAAAGAAATAGGCTGCAGTATATTTAACAACATTCTATATGATCCTGATGGTAAAACTGAGTGAAATTTACAGATATATTAGTTAAATATTAAATGGAGTCTTGCTATGACTGGCGGTCCAATCTCCACCAAAATGGCTAACTGAAACAGACACATTTTATAGTAAGGTGATAAAGAATGATGTGTGCCTTTTAAAATTTTCTTCTATGAAAAATATTAAAAATGATATACTTTGTACAGAGGAGATTTAGACAGAATTTTTCCTTTTAAAGCAAGAGTTCTGGAAATTGCCTCTACAATTTTCTGTGTAAAGAATTTAGACAGAAAAGGATAATTGAAGAAAGCTAAGGCCTCCTTGACATTTTTGGATATATTTTAGAGCTAAGGGCCTAATTACAATAATGTGTAGCAAATTTTCATAAAAGATTCTTTAGTGACAGTTATGGAATATAAGCTTGAATTTAAAAAAATTATTTATTTTAATAATAATTTTATAAATGGCAATGCATTAAAAATAATTTTTCCTGCCAAGTCAAATTTGTTTTCCTCTTTTTTCATATTAGTACTCTTAATGCATTATGTGAATATCTGTATTTACTTGGAAAATTTATAGCATTAAAAAGAAGCAGAATATTGTAGTGTGTTTTTAAATTTTGGAGATATGATTAATAAGTAAAGATTTCTACTTACTAATAGTCTGATGACATCTACTTATCTTGAGATTTGGTTTTCATGGCCTTGTAGTTTTCTAAAACAAAAAGATTTTGCAAACAGCCCCTAAAATGCCTCTCTGTGATCCCTGGGTTTCTGTATAGAATTCCGTTTTCTGGAGGCTTGGGTAGGTTGCTGAACTTACAGATTCCATCACAGCCAAAGAATTGTGGCAAAAATGATGGATTGTCTCATCCAACACAGAGCTCCCAAATATGTTTGCAGCTCACACAACTATTATACCTGCACGGTCACCTCATTAGCAAGTGCTAGAGCCAGTCCATACCTGTGTCTCTTCTCTATTTCTTCTTCAAAACCTTCCTTCAACTTTGGAAGGACAAATATTTATTTCTATAAAGAAGGTGACTGGCTTCTGCTGCAGGATTCTCATATTACCAAAGTTAAAGGCAACAGGACTGGAGGGACATGAGGTTCCCCTTATGTTGGTAGGTTTCCTTGTTCTCTCTCATCATGCTTACATTGTCCATTCCTGATATCCTCCCTTGAAAATGTAAACATCAAATGTACGACATGTCCATAAAAAAGACTTCCACCAGCTCGCATGGTGGCATAAAGCAAAATTATTATAAGCACACACACACACACACACACACGCACACACATTTTAAATAGATAGCAAGTAAGTTATAACAATCATAGGAAGGCAAGGGAGGTACTTGAACATTAGTGTATAGCTATATCTATATCACCTATCTACCTAAATTATCTTTTGTTTTTCTGCTTCTGTGAGTAAACTCTAATACAGGTGAATTAACAATCTGATTAATTTCATAAAATTTAAAAAAGAAAAAAAGTCAAAATCCATTGAAAAATAAACTCGTAACTAAGGAAATGAATAAAAGAGAAGAAAAACTACAAATGTTGCAGATATTAAATGTACAAAAACATATACATAATTTTATTTGCATTAATTTGAATTTAAATAATATATATAAAATATCTTAAATATCAGTTAGCAAACCTTGCTAAAGAACTGGATTGCCTAAATTATCATGCAAACCTTTGATATGATTGATTCCATAGTGGAAAATATTTCCAAAAAGAAAAATCTGGGTTCAAATGCTTTTACTGATAACTTTTATTGAGTTTGCAAAACTAAGCATTTTCCAATTAAAGAGAAATACTTTGAGACAATATATTTTATAGTTTGTTCCTAAAGTGTTCCCCGTAAGGCTTATTATGCTGAAGTCCGGGTCCTTAATGAAGGAATGTTCAGAGACAGAGCCTTTTGGAAACGACTGGACCTGAGAGCACTAATCTCATCACTTGGTTAATACGTTTATAGCTGGATGGGCCTTTAGGAGGTGGGGCTGCGGGGCATAGAGACCTGATCTGAGGGGCTGCATGTCCTTCCTGATTCCTTCCTCACTGACTGTTACTCTTTCTGTGTCCTGTCTGCCACGAAGTGAGCCACTTTGTTCCACCACAGGTGCCTGGCCTTGGTGCACTGTCTCACTATGGACCTAGAAACAAAGGAGCTAAGAGACTATGGACTGTAGCCTCTAAAGCCATTAACCAAAATAAATCTTTCCACCTTTCAGTGGTTTATGTCACAAAGGCAAAATCCTAATACAGTATAAAAAGGAGGAAATCCTTTGGCATATTTCATGAAGTTAACATATTCTTTATATAAAATGCCAAAATGAGACAGCATTGAAAAGGGAAAAATTATATATCTGTATCTATGTCCATATAATATATATTATGCATATTATATAGATATCTATATATAACTATAATCTATATATTATATAGATATTTATGACTATAGATATATATGTATACAAATAACTACATGGGTATATATAATTACACATTTTTTTCTTTTTTATGTTGTTTCATTTTGGAGTTCTATATTAAGGGTCTACCCACACACACTGCATACTCATTCCAAATTCCTTTAAGTTGTTCAGTTTTATATTGTGCAACAAAATACATATGCAAATCACTTTACAAGAAGAAAATGTTTAATTGGGTCAAGGTTGCAGAGCTTGCAGCCAATGGTTACTTGGCTCTGCTGCTTTGGACCTGTGGAGGACAATACATCATAGTGGGAGCATGTGGTGGAGGAGGTCTTTTCACCTGTGTAGGTGGAGGAGGTCTTTTCCCCTCATGGCAGCTGAACAGCACAGAGAGGAAGGGCCTGGGATACCAACGTCCCCTTCAGTGATGTAATTTCCTCCTAGTAGCTCCCGCCTCATAACGATACCCTCACTTCTCAAAAGCACCACAGGCTTGTAATAAAGGCTTCAGCACATGAAACTTAAGAGATACTTCACAACCAAACTATGGCAAGAACGCCAATATAACAAAATAATAGCAAACAAAACTAACCTATGCTAGATAATATTGAAATTATAGCCATCAAAGAAGATAAGATACTTACCTCAATATCAAAATATTAATTCAGATAATTCCCCAAATTGACACACTAGAATAGAAAATTCTTTGATGTTAATAGATTTAAAAAGTTAAATTGACAAGATTCAAAGTGTTTCATAATTTTTTTGTATAAGGTAAACTGGGAAAATCCTGGTGCTTTTCTCTTGTTAATCTCTCTTTTATTTTAGTCCCTTTAGTAGTGAATCCAGTGATTGAGGATAACAGATTTCTTTACCTTCCAACAAAAACAAAATGATCTGATCTTTCACCTTGTAAGATAATAGACATAATTAGTCTTGTTTGGAATTCTCCATAATTTAATTAACACTAAGGTAGTATGTTAGTTCCTTTGTATATCAAATTGAGGAGAAAAATACCTGACAAAATTAAAGAAAAATTTATCCTTACAACATTAACTAAATATAAAATATATAGCATACTGAATATAAAGTATGTTAACATATTTTTAGTGCTAGTGTATCATTCAAGTTAAGAAGTATTCATGTCCAAAAACACTCAAAAAATAACTGACTGGAAATTGGTTATGTTTGTAAATTTAAAGGACTTTGGTAAACACAAAAACATTTATCATATTAATCCCAAGGCCCTGGAAGTCCTATGGTCATCACTCTTCATGATATGTATGGTTTCCCAGAATAATCATTGATAAAATCCTTACAATTTGTGCACTCTACCTCAATGAAGGATTCTAGTTTTTCAATCTCTCTGTCTCTAAGAAAAAGTTATCAATTAGAAAAACACACATAAAGTATATTTACAAAACTTCTATCAGATTCCAGGGAGATGGTAGCTTGTAGCAGGTATGCTATATCAAGAAGATAAAGCAAAATGTGTCACAAATATACTTCTAGAGATCCCATGTAGTGCAATGGAGATGGAGATGGAGATGTAGTAAAGACAAATCACTAATAAATTGTTTAAAAGTAAAAAATAAAATAAGTAACATGGTAAAAATCGGAAATATAATAAATCTCAGATTACTTAAATTTCTTTCAGATAACATATATAACGTATCACGATTTTGAAAATTCATGTAAATTCATAAAATAACAGTTCAAATAAATTCAAAATTCTCTGTTACTTAAAAATATGCTGGTTTGCTTTTTCTTTTTTTTTTTTTTTGGTACCAGGGATACAACTCATGACTCTGCACCTGCCAGGCAGGTGCTTATACACTGAGCTATATCCCTGGTCCATTAGCTGTAACTCTGGCCCACATTTTCTTTGCAAAATGACTTTCAAAGAAAAGCTAAACTCAGAAAAATTATTTATTCATAAAATAGCATAATAAATATTATATAGTCATTGAGGAGTTTGTTATTATTATCTTCCCAACCATACATTTTTGAATAATCTAATATTGTTTATCTATATTTTGGTCTGTTCAGGCTGCCATAAACAAATACCCCAAACTGGCCAACTGGGCATCAGAAATTTATTTTCTCCACGGTTCCTGAAGCTGTGATCTAGCAAGTTTGGCTTATGGAAAGGATTGTCTTCCTAACTTGTATATGCCTAAGTTTTTCGCATATGGTTACAGTTCTCTGGTGTCTTTTTTTCTTTTTAGATAGGGACACTGATCCTATCAGATGAAGAATACTTTTGTAAACTGATTTAACACTCATTGTTTCGTTTGAGGCTTCATCTTCAAATATAATTATAATAAAGTTAAGTCTTCAATATATGAATTGAGGGGGCAGGAGTAAAAGATTCACTCTATAACACTAAAGTATTTTCTTCCTTCAACAATTAAATAGACTTTAAAAATAAAAGATGAGTAAAGTCTTTGAACCAAGTGATTGCTTTATGTTTATGAACAACTGTTGCATGCTTGTCCTGAGGGAAGACAGATGACATTTTTCTCTTGGCTTTACTTTTGATAAAGAGTACTCTTTCCTCTTTTGGTGAGGAAAATCTTCATAAATCTATTGGGTAGAAGCAGTGCATTTTTAACTACTACAAAATTTAATTATAATTGCACATCATTGTAGACCTTTGTTTAATCAATGAAATTGCCATGTAATTGAGTCTGCCAGTCTTGGACATAAGGCTTTGCCAATCCGTATTTCCTTTATCTCAAGAAAATGTAGTTGTAGCTGTAAGGTTCCTAACTTTTCAGAAAACCCAAGATGCCAACCTTCAAGTAGTGACTCTAAAGTTGTAAGGGTCAAACGTGTACATAACATGAACATTTGCATTGATGAGGCACAGAGAAAAGAAATGTTTTGTCTTCCTTCTGTCATATAGAGTTCCAAAAGTTCTGTAATGATTGAAGTATAGTCCAGCCTAGATCAAGGAAGTCTCCTCACTATTTAAGCATTCCTACATGCACATAGATTCTTTCTGATGATTTTCTGGGCCTTAGTGTTAGTTTTTTGTTTTTGTTAATTTTCATACGTCTTTTCATTGTTCAAAATGAACAATTGAAAAGAGTATATTGTGTTCCAGTCATGTGGTTTGATTTCCTATATTTGAGTCTTGCTGAAAGCAAAAGAAAAAAAGATAGAAAAAAAAAAGAATGAAAATAAGTAATTAAAAAAATCTTTTTATCTTCCCAGACACTAACCTATTTTGAAATTTTCCATTCAATTTTTAAGCTATGGAAAATGCCTTAGGTAACTTGGATTGAGTCAACTAATCCACTGACATTTTCAAATGATGTTTAGAATCCGTTCTAACTTGAGTCTTTAAAAATGAGCCATCAATTTTAGTCTTGCTGTTGTTTCAGCGCTGCAATTAAACATGCCATATGTTGGGTAATCTGCAAATAATACATCTGTGATCTTTTGTGGAATATCCCTCCTCCAGAGTTCTATTCCAGGCTCTGTGTAGTTAGGAAGTGCCTTGTGAGTAGCTAACTACTTTTCCTCCTATGGGCTGAAGATTTCAAAGACATTCATGTACCACATATTGCTTGAGAGAATTAGGTTCATGGAAGTTAGAGTAATTTTTATCATTTTTTTCATCAAAGGCAGAAATATATTTTTATTATGCAGGTACAATTCATTAAATTGCTATCAGAAAATAGAATATAATGCATCGCTTTACTCTCAAGAAATGTATAATGTCTTAAATTTCATTTTTATGTTTATTAGCATATACTTGTAGTACATAATTCTTACATTCGTTTTAGGGAGCTGGTACACGGATATAACACATCTTAGCTCTTTTTACATCCCCTTCCTCTCGACTTCCTCCTTTCTCCCTCCATCTCTTGGTCCCTTTGAAGAGTATGTGGTGTATACAACCACAAGTTATGTGAAGAGATCTATAGTAGAGAACTAAGGAATTGATGAGATAAGATGAGTGAAGGATGACACCAGTTCTCTCCTCCTGGTAAACCATTCCTTCTTTCCACAAATACTTTTCTGATGCACTGTGCCCACTTTGGAACCACATCCACATGGAGACTTTTCCCCGCTACATTCTTACAGCACTCAGTACCAGTTGGTAGCACTTTTTCATGGACCACATCTTTCCTTTGGGTTGCACTTAAAGAGGATTACCACACTGCCAACTCTATTTCTTTTCTTTCCCAATATTAGGAAAATGCTCTCCTTTTTAAGGGTAAGAAGTTCTGTTCTGGAAAAATTTAAATGGAAAGAGAATGGGAGAAGGTCAAGAGTTTATGGGACAAAGTTGTTGGAGAGATATGTTTCACTAAACTTAGACATTAGAAGAATGTATAAGAAAGGTTGTTAGGCAGTAATTGGACCATCTATAATGGGCTTTGGAAAAACTAGAAAAATAGAATAATCCTTTAATTAGCATAGAGTTATAATCATGCTGCAGAACATAAAGGTCGTGTCCTCAAAGTAATGCAGTACTGCTTTCATGAACATGTATCATTTGAACATTATTGTTTTACAATACATCAAAATTCTGTATTTAAATTTATAGTTTGGCAATAATTGATGTAATAATTCCTGGTGATACTTTTCCTAATTAGCTACCTACATTTAAAAAAATGACTTTTCACATTAAAATAGATAAAAGTGGTGACTTGTATGTACTGAGCAATATTAAAAATAAAAGTGAAAGCACACATAAAAATTCTGAAACATTTTAGAGAAAAATTAACCCTGAAAGCAAAGGTTTTGTTTTGTGAGGGTGTACTAATTAGTATTTAATAGACTAAGCTCTACATTGAGAATATTATATCATAAAAACATATTTGATTGAAAAAAAACAGGAAAGTCTGAACCCATCCTTAAAGGGTAGAAAAACCAGCCAATAAGGCTAGAAGTTTTGTGGGACCCTGAGCAATGACACTGTGGACTGTCTAGTAGATCGTCAATGATGGCTCATCTCCAGGAGCCCATGGAAAGTGTGGCAGGCCCACAGACACATTAGCAAGTGTCTCTTGTATGAGTATTATAGGCCATCTAAGAATGGCCAGTTGGCGCGCCAGGTCCAGCAGAAGATATGCATGCCAGGAACATTGCCGAGTCCTATTGCAGGCAAAGTCCCACCCACTGGCCATGGTCAGAATGCTGGCACATCAATAGAAACAGATAAGGAAACAGCTAAAAATAACAGCATGACAGCAATAATAAAAACTCCCTCTACAAAGAGGGTAGTAGACCTGTGTGTGGCACTCCTATAACCCCAGCACTTGGGAGGTGGACACAGTAGCATCTCTAAATGTTTGACCCCCAACCTGGACTATACAGTGCATTCAAGGCCACCCTGAACAACTTAGTGACACCCTTTATCAAATAAACCAAAAACAAAGCCAAAACAAAAAAGCAAGGTTAGAACTCTAAACACCCACACACAGATGATGGTTTGAGAGTAACAACCTCTAGCTTGCATACACATGTGGGACTGTAAGGAACTACCTGTCATCTCCCCACACATTATTTGTGTGTTCCTCCTAGGAACATGATAGTGTCTGGAGCCATTTTTGGTTGTCACATCTTGCAGGTAAGGTTGTTCTCACTATGTGGTTTGTGGAGTACAGCAACATTGCTGAATAATCTACAATTCAAAGGACAACTCTTCTGTACTAAAAAAACCATGTAATTGTCTGGGCCAAAATATTTCTGATGTTGAAAATTCTCCCCTACAACACAGGCTGTATTGAAACAACTTTTAATAGGGTTACCCTATGTGCAATCATGACATGCTGGGTGTCATAGTTTATGTCAGTAGCCCCCAAGCCTCATCCAAATACAGACTCTACCAAATCTAGCGTTTGCGATTGGTTAATTGTCTAGTGCTTGGATTGGTGATGTGAATGCTACACCCACTTAGGGGTGGAGCCAGCATACAATAATGGTGGGAAGAAGGTGTCTCTATTTCCTGTTTGTGCCTTGCTGTTTGCAGCTGCCTTGAAGAGGGGTCCTGCTGTGCCACCCTGCCTTGAAGCCAACTGAATATGCACTGAAACCTCCAGTGTAAGAAATCAACCCTTTCTTCCCTAATTTTTGGCATCAAGTACTTTGTCTCAGCAAGGAGCGAAAAGTAACTAAGACAGAAATTGGTACCAAGAGAACCAGATCATTGCTGTGTTGTTGCTTGGCCATGTGGCTTAAGAGCCTTGGAAATTAATTTGGAAAGTTTTTGAGAGACTGGCTGAAAGACAGCCCCTGTATGCTGTAAACTATATCGGAGACTCTTGTCAGGGCCTGGAAAATCAGAGTACTGATGGAAATGCTGCCGGTTAAAATGAAGCTTGGGGAGGCTTCTGTTGAGAAGGACTGCAAAGGCTGCTGGAGTCCAGATAGTATATTGTGTTTTGGGTGAAAGTAGGTCTTCATTTTACTTGTATTTAGAGATATTACCTGAGTGGCAGAAAAATTTCAGTGCAGTCTAATGTTGGAATGGTAGCATGGTTATTTCAGAGAGCTTTTGACCAGATCTATGCTAGAAATTTAAAACAAAGAACCAATAGAGTAATTTAAAAAAATTGTCCAGGAAGAAGGCTCTAGTGGAACTTTGGGTTGCAAAGATGAAACAGAGGAGAACATAGTTGTTTAGAAGAACAGGACAATGGAAAAATGCACTGAAGTTTTTCACCTGAAGATAAGAGTATATTTGAATAGCAGGAGATCCCATATTTTAGTCTTGCCATGCTGCATTAAAGGTTAATGGGAAGCAAGGGCTGTGATTGTAATTGTTCTTTTAGTTTGACTTTAATGTTGTTTTTATATGTTTGTAGCCAGATTAATCAAAGTATTGTGTTTTAATGTTGAACCTTGGTCATCCTTTGAATATTTTGTTTTTGGCACAAGAATAAGTGTAAAAAGAATTGTATATATGTAATCATTGTATTAATATAAATCTGAAAAATACCAAGATATGTTAACTTTCACAAATCTGCCACTATAGACTATAGTTGAAGAAAGTGTGTGTGGTTGTTAAGTTGAACAGGGGTGTATTGTTATGGATTTAAAACTGGTGATAAAATTAACACCAGCTGAAATAAATCAGCATGGTGCTGAGCACAGATGGACAACCAGAGGAAAGTTGCCAGCATAAATAGAGATGTAGAGAAGAAGAGCGAAAGATGGTGGGTTTCTCTAAGTGTTCTGAGCTGTTGGTTCTCCTGGAGGAATTTGTCATGACTAGCTTCCCCAGTGTGAGTTCAACCATTGTCATTGGGACCTTGTTGGTGAGGGTGGCTGTGGTTCACTTTGGGGGACCTCTGGTCCTTGCATTTAGCATTGCTTCCCAGCTCTGGAGGGGAAGATGTGTGCCAGTTAATCACCAGGAGAAATCTGTCATGCTGGCTTTCTGGCATGTACTTGACTGTTCTAGTCAGATGAGCTTGGGACCTCTGTGTCGCTAAGGATGGCTGTGGTGCTTTTTGAGGTAGTCTTGGTCCATGTTTTGAGTGTGACCAGTGTAAAACCCTCAACCTATCAGCACAGCTCTTTCACCCTGCTGGTATAGACCTTTGGGCCTTCCCAGTAAAATCCATAAAACAGACTGGCGTGAGTCCTTGTTATGGGCTCCAGACCTCCAGTTGGACTCATGGGAGGCACTGTCATAGGCTCTAGGTTTGCATCTGGTTTCATGCAGGGCGTTGCTATGAGATCTAGGCCCTTGGCTGAATATTCTGTCTTTAGTGTTGTCCACAGATTTCCTGCACTTTCTTGTGCTGACTCTGGGTGACCATCATAAAATAATAGTATAAATTCTGTATCCTGATTCTAAACGTTCTCCTCACAACCCCTGTCTATGACACTGGGAGATGAATAAGAAATTTTATTTATTATTGTCTAGAAATTAAGGTATGTAAATGAGAAAGCTAATTACCAAAACAAATTGTGTTGAAGTTTTCATAATTGTGTTTCTTGTTATCAGAACAGACAAATATCTTTGAAGGATACTCTTATCTCTATGCATTACAATCAATTTATTTTTAATGAAAAATAAATTATCCTAAAATTTAATGGCTAAAGAAACAAAAGGTTATGGTTTTCATACTTTCTCTGCATCAGGAAGCTGAATCTCTGTTACTCAGTCTTTGATGAGATTGCAAATATAGTTACCCAGAGCTGCAGACATATCAAGACCAGAGTGTATGAAGACTCTACTTCCAAACTTACTCATAGAATTATAATGCTATTAATTTACTGGCTGCTTAACTGGACACTTCAGGTCCTAGCCATTAAGTGTGGCTATCTGTATGGGGTTACTCACAGTATTCCAATCAGATTTCTCAGCACAAGTAAGCCATGGAGAAGGGAGAAAACACAAGAGGGAAGGGGAGGTGGTGAGGGGAGGGAGGAGAGCACAGTCTTCTTTAACCTAATATCAGAAGTGATATTACATCAGCTCTATTCATTAGAACAGAATAAAAGAAAAGCAATAACGTCTGCCCACACTTAATGAAACAGCTACACAAGGGAATGATGTCTAGGATTTAGAGACAATGGAAAGGACGACACATCCTTCCTTTGATTAGGACACTGAGCTTCCCTGGAAAGCCAGAATACAAAAGAAGTTACCATATTGCAGGGCCTGACCCAGTCTCCTGTTGCTTTGCTCTGCCACTCCAGTGCATGGCTTCCATTTTCAAGTTTGCTTGAAAATGTCTCCCCCAACAAAATGCAGAAATTTAATGCATGACCAAAAAAATGGAAGATGGAAGGAAAAATTATCTTTTTAAAGCTAATTTAGTTCCAAATGAGCCAAGTTTCCTGGTATATTTTCCCTTATGTGTCATTGGCAATAACTAAATCGTGTGGTCATATTAAATGGAAAGTAGATGGGGTACAGTCATTTATTCTGTGTAGCAGGGTGTTCAGATTTTAAGAAATCTTGGCATCAAAATGGAAGAGACCAGTAGACAGCCAAGCAAGAAAACAGCTGCCTTTGATTCCCTAAACTAGAAAAGTGATGATTTCTCATTAAAAGATGTATGGATAGTGTAGAACAGTTAAAAAAAATATAAAATGACACTAATGAGCCATATATGCATTTTGTAGTATTATTGCCCATTTCCTTCCCTTCCTTTCCTCAATATATATTTTGTGATTTGCTTCGTTTTAAATTCAATACAAGAGCATTCAATGAGCTTGCAAAAATGGAGATAAAAGGAAAGTCTTGGTAAAGTAGAGAATTTTTGGAGCTTTATATGGAGAACAAAAATGGTTAATAATTCCCTATAATATAAGATCTTAACAGCAAATAGGATTCCTTAAAGCAATCAACTTTCTGTATTTTCTCTCAAGGAACATTTGAAGCTATCATTTAAGAATTTCAGTAGGAAGCTTGAAATATTTTAAGGAAGGAAAAGACAAAAATAGGAAGTATGATGATGTTACTTTAGTCATGAGGTAATTATGTCCTAGAGAGCAGTGTATCAGTCAAAATTCAGAGAAAGAGTAAAAGAAATCAACTTTCCAAAGTAGTAAATGAAGGGGTGTAGTATATTCTGAATAAGTAGTTAATTATAAGACTGCTTATCCTTATATTTGTGTGTGGATATAATAAAGAAATAGGTTAAAAACAAGTAGTACCAAAGGCAGAGAAAAAATAAGCCATAAATGATATTTCAAGTGATCAAAATACTGAAAACAATCTGATGCAGAGCCTTAGATTATACAGGTTGCTGTACCCTCACATTGGAAGTATTCAGAAAGTCACCATGAGGCAACAGTGACCAATAAACATGGTCATGGCCACACTATGTGTGAAGACAATGAGGTTTGGAGGATTTGTGAGTAAACGTGATTTGAAAAAATGTAAAACATCCAGTGGGCATGAATCTTCAGATATGGCACCAGAACCATGTTTAGTAGACTTGAAATTTTCTTTTTGTACTCTTTGGAAAGAACTTATGTCATTAGGAAGACCACTCCTAGTAAGTACCAACTTGGACAGCAGGACACTTGTCACATACTGCTAGGAGTAAGAAAGAGAAAACAGGGTTTATTGGTATATTCTTTGATCTACGTGGAATATTGCCTACATCTTTTGACTGTTCTTTAAATTCCTACCATTTTCCAAGGGTAATATGAGCAAAGTTTTCCCATGCCAAATACCGCATAGACAGTGGAATTAAGAATAACTGAGTAGTTCCAACTACATCCCCATTGTTTTTGCCTCTTCTTCCAAATCAGAAGTCTTTGTAGGATTTATTTTTTCCCAATAACAAATGGATTTTAACAATGCTGAAATTTTGCATGTCCTTTAACCTCTAGAGGTCAAATCATTTTGTAATTAAAATTTGAGCCTATTGCCCAAGAAAGTCACTGAGCAGCTGTCAACTATGACAAGGGTCAACCACTAATATAAGTTAGTTGTTACGATCCCAGTTAAGCATTGTATATTTATTATATGTCAATCATAGATCAGTCACCCCTGCCAAGGACTACAGAAACTCCACCCTGTAATGCATAGGATAGTAAAGTAAAATTCTTATGGTGACATAAACAATAAGGGTAAGAAGTGAGTGTCAAAATCACAATCATAGAACCTCAAAAGACGTGTTCACCACAACATGAAAATTGTATTAGTTTCAGCTTATAAGCTTTCTTACTATTAGCATTGACTCCTAACTTAACTATAAGCATATTATATGTTTAAATCATTGCTGAACATCTCGAGGAAAAACATTGATTATATCAAAGCTCATTTTCATATCTACAGTTTGCAAAGTGACATGTAGGTCCAGGGTAATAAGTATTCATTAAATGCTTAATATATTCTAGGAGCTGCACTAATTTAGAGGCATAGTAATAATTAATACAAATTTTTGAAACTTCCAACGTTGTAGGGATAATATGCAGTATTACTATACTCAAATATTGATGGAGGTATAGCGCAAAGAGTGAACTGATTCAAGATTTATGAGATTATAAATTGGCTTATGACCTTTAGACATCCAGTATAATGGAAAATAATGAATACATGACGTCATATTATATCTACTCATTTGTTGGAATGTGTAAAAGGAGCCAAAATGATATTTATTACAGCACTGTTTTCAATAGAAAAAGAATAACTCCGTAAAGTTTACTAAAAAGATGGGTGATAACTATGGTGTGCTATTCTCTGCAGCAGTTTGGAGCAATCACAAAGATGAGGGAGACTTACAAATACTTTTCCAAAAAATATAATGCTAAGATATTTTAAAGGGAAGAGGTACAAGAAAAATGTACTAGCATTTATTGCAAAAACAAACACAAATATCTTTTTATTTTCCCAGATAGAAAGCTGTCTAGTTAGAGAGCTTGTTACATGTAGATCCTTGATTTCAAACTGAGATCTGTCTCCTATCTATAGACCGCAAGCCTCTACGAACAACCAGAGTCAGTAGATCTGAAAATAATGTCAGAGACTGTTTAAGCCAGTAGCTTGCTACATGTGTATCTAGTTTCCAACGTGTACATCTGCATGTATATCTAACGGACATGAGGCCATTGCTGTTCCCTGTCACTCCTCCTTTTTACTTCATCTGTAGAAATCAAAGGTTTTTGTTTTTTATTTAAGCATTTGATAAGAGCTTTTGAAAATACTTTATTACTAACATCTGTTGACTTCAGAAACTTTATATTAAAATAATGACAGTGAATTTCAGAGAACATTAACTTTCTCAGAATTACAAAGCAGAGAAGCAAAAATCAAAATGGCCCACCCACTCCAGGATGCCTTCTGCTGTACTGTGGTGCCTGGGTACACTTAGATCTCAGTCTGACTGTATGGGTGTATGAGAAAAGGCATTACCGAAAGAGGTAACGTGCAAGGAATCATCTTAGGGAAGCACAAAACACCAAATGAGGGCAAGTTGGGCACAAGGAGCTAAAGCTGAAACTACAGATAGATACGGAAGGATGAGGAGACTTGGTTCCAAACTGTTTTGTTTTCAACGTTCATTTTCAGAGGTTCCGCTTTTCTTTTGAAGATGGAATACATTTTGAAAGGGAGCTAATTGCACTCTCTTTGGAAGAAAAAAGTAATTGCTTTGCGGTCTAATTGAATGAGGATAGATTAGTTTCCACTGATGGTTATTTGTCTGTTTCAGCAATGGAGATGCACTGAGAATGAGCAGCCCAGGAGCAGTAGAAGCCAGCTTGAGGGCCCGCGTCCATCGCTTCTGGGAATGTAAGCACTGGTCTCATTTTCTCTGCTGTGGTTTCAGAACCCGTCTTCTTTCCTGTGTCCTTCACCATTAGTTCCTGTGGCCTTTACGTAACTCCAATAACCCCAAATGCTAGGATACCTTTTAAGGATTATGCATGAAACACTGAACTAGGAAATAAATGTAGTTGGGAAAGTTTCTTTTAACCCCACTCTACCTCTATGTTGTCATCTATGGTTAGGGATAAAACAATAAATTTATTAAAGAATATTTATCAATTAGAGAGTGTTGTTTCTTTCCCTCTCTAGATATTCTTTCCATGTAAAAGGAGGTAAGGTAGGTGTCGGCTTCTCTCTGCCTCTTTATATACTGATCCTCTGAAAAGGCAGTTTACCAGTATGCTTAGAACATTTGAGAAGAATAATGTGGCCAGTCTCAGAATTGCAGCTTCTTGACTCATGGAAAACCAGGAATTTTCACCTGGCTCTCCACTGGCTGTATTTTTCTGTATCAGGCATAACAGTCTTCTGTTACCTCAGACTCGGAGAAAATATCAGCCTAATTCTAGAATGAGATAGTTGACTCATTTTGGCAGTGATGTTGGCGAGGCTTTGACCTACAGCTGGCACACTTGTTCTCATCTCTCTTTGTCTGAAACCCATGTGAACGTGTGAAGGGTGGCCTTTAGTGACCCTGACTCCTCCAGTATGTCACCATCTTTCATGACCTGGAAATATTGACAAATAGGAACTCTTCAGGTGTAACTTTCCCTTCTGGTAGAAGAGATAGACAGCAAAAATCAATCACTGGATTGAAAAGTTAATTTTCTTATGACACTGTGATATAGTAACTGGCTGAGGGGGACTTTCTTCATATTGCATTGTAATGGACATTTGAGGTCCAATCTGAGCTGGAAGAAACTGACTTACACAAATTGGGGGAAGAACATGCCAAGCAACAGCTAGAGTAAATGAAAAGATCTTGGCAAGTTCCAGAAATAAATAAGCACTATTTAGCAAAACATTACAGAAACAAAACACAGACATCATTCCTCTTTCAGAAATCAAACTCCTCATTCCTCCAGTTTTCAAAATGTACATTAAGAAAAGGTATGATCTGCATATCTTTCTCTCTTAAGATCACCTAAGAAAAAGTTAGCATTCTGTAATATTTTACTAAATAATATTTCTCTCATTTCATTTATTTGAACAGGTAGATTTTGTCTATCAATCTCCCTATACATTTCTCCACTTATCTATCACTTTATTTAATTCATTGCTGCCTTCCTTTATACATTCCTGAAATTTACCAAGATCTTTTCAATTATCCCTTGGAGGATATTATTCAAACCCACCCAGCAATATGGCACACAGATACAAATAAAGACAAAGCGAGGATATTCTGCAGTTGAGGAGATGACCAATGTTTTCACAAAAGGCCAGGGGTTCAAAAACTCACAGCTTTTACTAGTTTCAGTTAGAGAAGTGGATGTGGGTCATGGCAGAGTACTAGGGAAGAGAAACTTTGCAGGCTTTGAATGGAAGGAGAAACAGAATAATTTTATACTAAGTACAGAGATCTCCAGTTAGCAATACAGCAGATAGATTCATGTATTCAAGTGTGGCACCTTTACTACCAGGAAGGTGTAAATCTCTCTGAGTCCCATGGCCACAGCTGAGGTTTTACTTCAAGTCTTAGCTCTGAAGTTTTGCAACCTCTTGCTCAAGGCCCCATTCCATCAGTGTGTGTGTGCTGGGGCAGTGCAGAGGGAGAATTCTCATCCATGTACTGCAGTGAGACACACTGGCATCTTGGCCAGACTCTATCATGTTCTTTTAGTCAATTAAGAGAATATCTGGTTCCATTTGGCTAGCTCTGCATATCTCAGTGAATGGGGTTGAAGTAAAGGTCAGGAAAAAATGGAGGCAGAGGGCTTTGTTTTTCAGGAGAGTGAAACTTGGTGATTTCCACACTTACAACCTCTTCCTTTCTCATTAGCAATACAATTGAAATTCTTGCAATTCTATCACTGAAATGTCAATTTAATGCCATTTTGAAAATCTCCACTTTAACTAGACAAATATTTTCTGATCTTTCTTCTAACATGTCTTGTGTCTTTTTCTCTACTTTCTTTCATAATTTTTAAAGAATTGATTATAATGGAGCAAAAAATTAGCAAAGAGGAATAAAGAAGAGTTAGAATAAAGTATGGAACTTATGCGCCAAATGAACAGTACAATGCTCCTGTACAATGCTTCATCTAGGAAGAGTGAGTTAAAAAAAGTAACATGAACATAACTTTTGCAGTGCTGAGAGGAATGGCAACCAGGGTGTTGAGCTATTTAAAACAGGAGGCCAAGCCAGATATGGTGGCACATGCCTGTAATCCCAGCACTGGAGAGACTGAGGCAGGAGGACTGCCGTGAGTCCAGGCAAACTTGGGCCATATAAGCCAATATAAGGCCAGCCTGCACTACCTAGTGAGACTCTGTCTCAAAAAAACCAAGCAAACAGAAATAATAGCAAGTCATTCATGCATGGCATGAGAATTGTATATGGCTCACACAATTTTTTTATTAAATAAATTAGATTCCAACATTTAACTTTGAAGATATTTTGCACAAAATTTAGATAGCTGGCTTGTTTTTTTTTTTTAAATATGAACAACTAGTATAAATGGTCTGCTTTTTACATGGCAACAATTATTTGGAACTGAATAGAAACAGTTCCACTTTGAGCAGATACTGATTGTGTTCACTTTACCCTGCTCAGTCAGTGAATTTGTATAATTGTCTTCACTCTTATGAACAATGGAATTTATGTTTAATGGCTTCAGCCAAAAGTGCGGGATGCTGTCCTTAAAATAGCAAAGTGATTATCCTACATAGAGTGATTTATTGTTTTTCATTGTACTTACCCTGTAGTCACACACAAATCAGACATATGCTTGCTTTTTCATCTGTGATATGAACCAAATCTTATCTGCTTAGATGTCTTAATGTTATCGAATGTGCATTATAATTTGGAGATGGCTATTAAGTATTGGTTGCTGAGGAAAATTTGACTGGAGTTTCAGGTGGAGAGCTGGGCTTCCATTGTTTAAAAATACTTGAAATCTAAAGTCTAACCTGCCCTCAGCAATGCAATGGTCATCTATACAACCTTCCTTTAATAGCATCCTGATTTTTTTCCCAATGGAGAATAAAGCCTTCCTGAATAACCATTCATCTGATTCATTTTTGGTGATGTTAAATTCACTTGTGGTAGGTGCAGTCAATTTAAAGAACTGCAAGTCTCTCCTGTTGCTCTCTTTTTAAAGAAAATGATTAGTATATGTTTACAATACATAATGCATTCATTCATCCTGAAAGATTGGCACATATACGTACGGCATCTCGGCCCTTTTTATCTCTCCCCCCCCTTCTCTCCTGTCCTTCTTCCCCTGTCTGCAGAGCTCTTTTGCATTTCAACACAGTCTCCCTTCCTGTATCAAACCACGTTTCTCTTACTTTGCTCTTTTAAATATTTTTACTTGGATTTTTTCATATATAATTGAAACCTGCTGTGATGTTTAACCTTCTCCATCTGACGTTTTTGATTTACCATTTTGGATTCTAGATGTATCCGTTTTCCTATGTATACATGTAGTATACATCACATTCTTACTATTCATATGTTGATGGTTAGATAACCTGAATCCAAGATTTAGCTAATGCCATTTGTACTGCAGTAATCAAACGTATGAATGTGTCATCATAATATGATGTACTTGTTCCTGGAAAATACCCAAGAAAGATATAGCTGGGTTAAACAGAATCTCTATTTTAATTTTTTGAGGGCTCTCCATACTGGTTTCTATATTATTATTCTAGTTTACATTCCCAACAACATTGTGGTAGGCTTCGTTTCCCCCGGCAACCTCACCAGCACTTGTTTTTTTAGTTTTTTTGATTATAACCATTCTTTCAAGAGCAAAGTAAAATATCATTTTTGTTTTGATTTGCATATCTCTAATGTTTAAAGACACTGAACATTTTTTCATGACTATCTGTACTTCTTTTGAGAAGCATCTCTTCATTTCAGTAGACTGTTTTTTGGTTGACTCTTTCATTGTTGGTGCTACAATCTTTTTTAATTCTTTACATTTTTCAGATGTTAGATGTCTATCATTGTAGTTGCTGGCAATTTTTTTTTTTAGCATTGTGTATGTTGTCTTTTTAAACTGTTGGTTGTTTCTTTTGCTTTGCAGAGACTTTTAAATTTGAGGCAGACCCATTTGTTGATTATTTGTGTGATTCCAGTGCAATTGAGGTTCTGTTCAGAAAGTTCTTGCATATGCCTCTCTCTTCAAGTTTACCTAGCTTATCTTTCATCAGATTTAGTGCTTGTGTTTTATATCTAGATCCTTGATCCACTTTGATTTGATTTCAATACATGGCGAGAAAGATGGGTCTATGTTCATTCTTTTGTATGGGGATAATGAATTTTAACAGCGCCATTTGTAAAAAGGATTTGTTCCCAGTGTACATTTTTGCTAGTTTGTTGAAGAGCAGGTGGGTGAATATGCCTGGAAATATTTCTGCTTTCTCATTTCTGTTCCATTGTTCTACATGTCTGTTTTTGTGCCACTATCATGCTGCTTTTTTCCCCTGTACTCTTTTAATATCACTTGAAATTTGGGATTGTAACGCCTCTTGCCTTTGTTACTCAGGATTGCTTTTGCTCTCCTGGGTATTTTCTGATTCTATGTAAATTCTAGAATTTTTTTCCAGTTTTATGCAAAATATTTTTGGTGTTTTGATTGGGATTGCATTAAATCTGTATACCACTTAGGGTAGCATGACCATGTGCCAGTAACAGTTCTGGCTACTCGGCAACAAAGAAATTTTTCCACTTTCTGATGTTCTGTCCAATCTGCTTTTTCAGAGCACTATTGTTTTTGGCATGGAGGTATTTTTACATCCTTGGTTCTGTGAATTCCTAGGTTTTTAATTTTGTTGAAATTATGGTGAATGATTCTTGATTTCTTTCTCAGTGGATTCATTGCAAGTATATAGGACTGTGATACCAAAATTTTCTTAAAACTTTTAGAACTTTTTAAATTCTAAGTTTAATTTTTAATTTAAATGTTTAAATTCATTGCTGAATTTATTAGTTGTAAGAGTCTTTTGGTGGAGACAAACAGCTATGCGGCTCATTTCCCTATTGGATTAGGACTAGCTAAGAGGTTATACTTGTAATCCTATATGTGTATTGTGGTTTGACCCATGTTGTACCCTACATTGTGACTTTGCTATATAAATTAACGCTGACAAAGAGCCTCGGTTGCAAACCACTTCCAGGATACCTTCTGTCTCTCAGGAGCTGTTTCCCAATAAAGCTTTCCTACTACACAGTTCCTTGGAATTCATTCTTAGATTTCAGGGGACATAGCCTCGGCATATCTGCCATCTAGAAGGTCAAGAGTCCTATTTCTCCTATATCACTTTCAGTTTTTCCACATTTAGTGTGTTTGTTATAAATGGCTTTTATCATTTTGAGATAATGTTCTTCTGTAACTGTTTTGTAGTGTTTTAAAACTTTGTTTATAGACATAGAATGATTAGTCTTGAAATGAGCAACTGATTTTTTTGTTTGCTTGTTTTACTTTTGTTAATCTAGTTAATAGGATCCTTTTTCTCTCATTCCCCTTTGGCCTTGAAATGTTGAAGATGTAATTTTGCATTTCCAGAGGCCACCTGGTATAGAAGGCCTCAAGAAAGTTCATCTAACAAAAGTCAGGCAGTCAATTAAAAGCTATTAGGAGAAAATTAAATGTAGAAGAGACTTCCCAATAGTATTTAAACATAGATTAAGCTGTTACTGGATCAAAGTTTTCCCACACACATTCAGATATTAATCTCTTTCTTTCACTCTCTGTTTGGAAGAATATTTGGAATTTGCCTCTGCTAATTGTGAAATGAGACTGTTAATTATATCTGTGTTGATATCTATATATCTAATCTCTACCTGTATTTTATTTACAATTTCAAAGATTAGTTATTTCATCTGTTAAACTGGCTCACTTTGTGAAGGACTGTATTTTTATTTGCTTTTGAACATTTATGCCCCAAAATAAGACATCAACTTTTGATGTAATTTTACTATTTATCTCAAATATTGGAGAAGGAAGTATCTATAGATATTTAAAATATTTAGGTCCTTATAGGAATTTTTAGTACTACTGCATCTGAGAAAACATAAAATGTCAAAAATTATTGAAAAATACTCAGTCTTCCCTTGCTCATGTTCTGTGTTCTATATCATCAATCAGCCCATGTTTGGAAAACTCTTAGAAAAATTCAAGATAAACTCTATATGAGATTGCATGTAATATTTATTAATATCATTAGCTATAGCAATATTATCCTAAGTAGAAAAGCATTAAGATTCTTAAGTAATGGACATTGAAACAGTTAGAGGTGAACTGTCATGATATCTACAAATTACATGGAAGTTTTTCATAATGCGTACACAGGGAGGATGCACAAAAAGAATGCCACCTAATCACTTCTCACGTACAGTTCTGCAACTTCCCACAGGCTCAGACCAAGGCCTGACCATTTCTCATCATGCTCTTATCACAGGGATTGCATTTGATTTTATTAGTACACGTTTGCAGCACGTGCATTTTATAATCAACTTGGGGAGTTGGTGCATGCCCATGGTACAGCTTCCTTCTTTCTTTTTTATTTTTAAGAAAAAAGCTTTTCCCTTTCTTTCCTCCTTCTCTAGCTTCCCTTTCCCCATTTTCACTCTTGTTGATTCTATTAATCTCAGTTCATGTTTGTGACACACAGTGTCCACATTCATTGAGGTCATTAAGGCTCTCTATCTGGCAATCTTCACTCTACATATTTCCCTGTCCCCTCCTCTTTGCCCCTTGCCCTGGACTTCTTCCTATTTGCAAGATACCCATTTCCTTGTTTCCTTCTCTTTCCTTTATCTTTCTCTTAGTTTTTACTTTGCCTTACTGGAATTTCTCTAAGAACTAAAATTAGAAATTCCATATGACTCAGCTATCCCCCTGCTAGGTATCTTCCTCAAAGAATTTTTTTTTTTTTGTACCGGGGATCGAACTCACGACCTCGTGCTTGCCAGGCAGGCACTTAAACCACTGAGCTAAATCCCCGGCTTTTCTCAAAGAATTTAAGATATCATACAGTGATACGTACGTGCCAGTGTTTATAGCACAATTCATAGTAGCAAAATCCTGGAAGCAGCTTGTGTACCCATCAGCATACGACTGAATTAAAAACAAAAGTGGTGTCTATATATAACAGAATACTACTTGGCTACATAGAAGGAAAAATTTGATACATTTGTGGGAAAATGGATGTACCTGGAAATACAATGTTGAATAAAACAAATCAGACACGTAAACTTGAATATCATATGGCGTCTCTCATTTGGTTTTTAATGGTATAAGATGTGAGATCAAGGAGGCATATTCTCAAGACTTTGGTAGACTGTAATTTGACTTTATGAGGAAAAAGATGATAACAACCATTGTACTAATTTCCAGCATGGTCTTCTATGAAATGAATCTAATATGAAAGTACATGCAGTGGAGAAATAAAAAAAAAACTGACAATTGATAAAACAGTTTGATTTGTGGATTCCCAACGTGACTAAAATCAGCCCTGAATATTTCATTTATACAAATCAATACTTTAAATATTTGCTTTATCAAATTTGAGCTGGGCATCATCACCACAGCTGGAGGGCTTTTCAACATCACACATCCACACACATCCAACATTTCAACATCTACACATCAGGAAAGGATCTTTAGCCTTTGGTTTGATAGTCTACTATGCAGTTTACAAATTACTCTGCTTTTGTTTGGCCACAGTGCAGTTCTCTAAAAGACTGCATCATCCATGTTAAACCCTAAAGTATTTCCCACAGAACCTTACATGCTATTATATAGTAGAACTGGATAGATGATGGGTGCTAGTAAATATATTTTAACATGAGGGAATAGTAGTAAATGATGCTCTTTACAAAATTACGCTTGATATAAATGAATCACCACAAAAATAAAAGTACCTTCTATCTACACATTCAATCAGTAGTCCAATTCATTAATTTTTCCTTTTAGTAGTTACAAAATGATAACAGCCATAACAATTGCCTACATATAATAATAATATTGATCATAGCTAATTAGTGTTAAGTACAATTTCTGTATGCTAGCTCCTCTGCTGGGTACTACATAGATATCATTTTTATAAACAACAGCACTGCAAAGATATACTGTCCCCTTTTTGCATGGTATTTTCCTAATATTTTCTACCTGAGGATGAGCATGTTATTTTCCTGCTGTTCAGTAGTGCTGGCCCTGAGACTCAAGCCAAGGTCAAACCCTCGATCCTAAAGACTTTTTTGAATAAAGTTTATAAATATTTTAATGGTAGAACACAAATTCAACCATCAAAGAGTTTATACTTTATCAGGATGGAAAATGTGCTTTTAAATAAGACTTCCATATTTGTCAAAAATCTATCCAGTGCTTTTTGTATAATTTATTAATAGAAAAATACTAAAAGCAAATCTTTATTGATTTGCTAGGGGAAAACACCCTAAACACACTCAACAGTTCTAGTTCTGTATTCTGTTTTTGTAAGAATTGAAAATACATAGGTTTTCATAAAACAAAGCCATGGTTACATTATTCAAAGTTATTCATTTCCTCTGAGGATCACAATAGCCCTACACACTGTACCCCCTGTACGTGACATTTATATGGAATGGGAGTTCATTAGTTTTCTGATGAATGAGAAGCATCTGTGAGGCTGAAAGACTGCTCTTCCAGAAAGGACAAAATAAAACAATATTAATTATTTGTAAAGAAAAAAAAGTGTTGACATGCCCAGAACAACTGATGCATAGTCTGTCTTCAGTATATTCTGAAGATTGGTCCAGGATCCAATCTATGCCACCACTTTGCTATTTAGTAGGCCCTAAAATATATGGTGCTTAATTCTTTACATAAAATAGGGTAACATTTGCATATAACTTTTGTGCATCCTTACATATACTATTGATCATCTCAACTTATAATACTTAACATTTTAAATCTGATATAAAGTGCTTCTATAAACATGTGGACACATATTTTGCTGCAGCATATTTTCAAGTTTTCTGGGAAAATACCCCGAAGGTGAAGAGCTGGATTGAAAGGACTTCCAAAGCAACTACTTCTAAGATAAAAATCTGTAATATATTAAGTAGTGTTGATTTTCTACTATTTTTTCTGAAATTCTATATCATTTTTTCTTGGTTACTTTTCTCTTTCATTCTTGAGATATAATACCGACTCCCAAATTTAGGAAAGGGAAGGTTTATTCCTTATAAGTTGGAGGTTTAAGTCCATAGTCAGTGGGCTCCAAGGCAAAATGACACAGCTGAGGGGCAGTGGTTCTTGGCTGCAACAAACAGCAAGTGCAAACAGTGCAAAAGAAAAACAAGCCTTCTTTCCCCCTTACCCTGTATGTCGGCTCCATCCCTGGCCAGGTGTAGCACTCACAACACCAAACCCAGTGCCAGATAATGAACCAATCAAAATCGCTAGATTCTGCTGGGGCCATGATTGCATGAGAGTTGGCAGGGAAGGGCGGGATCTGAAATAAATTATAACATGTTTCTATCCTTTTTTATTTTTGCTTTTAAAATAAAAAATACAAAAATAAATAAATATGATATAAAAGGCTATTAAAGTCTACTGCTTAGGAAATAATAAAAAAATCTGTAAATGTTCAGTGTACAGGTAATTTTTAAAATGTATTTTTGACTCAGTTTATTGAACCTGTGGATACAGACCCCAGGAATATGGTGAACCCACTGTATTTATTGAACTGAATTTGCAAAATCCATTGGATATTATTTTTATGGGAGATTTAGTTAATGCCTCAGTGATTTGCTTTTATAGAAGTTGAATATTTTGTTCCATTAACAACTAAATATACATTTTTTTCTAGAGAAATTTGGTTCATTTTTCTACCACATATATGTCAGCTATTTGACTTTGAAGAGTGAATAAATGATTTAAATATTTTACATAAATCAAAATATTTAAAGGAACTTAATTGAGAAAGTAAAATGTAAATATAACAGACTTCAAAGCTTAGAAATTACATGAAGCATTGAATTTTATTTTCCTTCAACTTATTTAAAGAATAGTTGTTTCTTGAAACAGAGAAATAAAAATATACCCTAATTCAATGCTAATTGAATCTTAAAAGGGCAAACTTGATTGCATAAAGTTCTTTCTAGCCAAGTTTGAAATATCTTAACAATTAAGAAGATAGGATATTTATTCCTCTACTTTTTCTATCAGATGATGTGAAGGCCAGAAGTGGGCATTGGATCTTATTTTTAATATGATATAATATGTACTTGTAACATTTCTTCTCTAACAATGAAAATTATCTCCAGGGTCCCAATAAAAGAATAAAAGAATAGAAAAATATTATAAATGATCTTTAGCTTGTTATTGTAGCCTTTTTTTGTAATTGCAAAACAATGAATTTTCTAATGAAGTTTCTACATAATGTGGATTCTTTATGTAATTAAACCTATTTCATATTCTAAGGTTTTACTTTCAAAGCTGGACTCTGGTACAATATAAGGCAGTCCACAATTTAGTGTATGTTCTCCCGAAGCGAGCACAAGGCAGTCCACATTTTAGTAAGAATAAAGGGCATAGAAAATCCGATTAAAGGAGGCTTTTGAAACATCTATTTTAGAATTTTTAATGCATGAAGCAAATGCCGAAAGAAAATTAGTCCTGTGAGTATAAGCCCTGGATAAAAGGATTATGACTTACACATCATGTGTATTTCTGATTTGGGTAGGTGTTTATGAATATGAAAGAATATTATTTCTTCACAAAGAATATGCATTACAAAAAGATCTTCATTTTTTCAAAAGGCCATGTAAACATCTTCATAAAATGACAAGGCTCCAGATTACTGTGACTATTCTGAATAAAAGAAAACCCAACTCTGAAGAGAGACAAAAGAGGGCAAAGACAACAAAAACGAGCTGAGAATGTATGCATGATGACAGCTCTAGACTGTCCAGAAAGAATCAAAATAAATTTATCAGCTCAAGTCTCCAGACATTTGAAGCCAGTAAGGTTTAAATTATTTAATTCTCAAAGTGAAGTGGATATTTGAAACTTAATAATGTAGATGTGAAATCAAAATGAATAAATATATGAAAATATTTGTAACATAATTATTATTATTTTCCTAGCTAAATTCCATAGTATTATGAAGTGGAATCCAGTTTATACAAAATGTATCTAATATTTATCAAAACCAACTCTACTGTCTAATGAATAGCTGCTACTGTTCAGCAATTAATATTTAAAACATACTGTTTTAAGACCACAAGAGGCATTAAATCAGACATTCATCACTCTCAGAAATGGGTACTGTTATTTTTCCAGTTACAAATATAGTCTCAGTAACAATGAATAACTGGACCAAATATATAGCTCCTAACTGATTGGAATGATCTTTGAATTCCGGCATACTCAAGAGCCCTTTCATTTCAATAATGTGCTTTTTTTTTTTTTTTTTTTTTTTTTTGGTACCAGGGATTGAACTCATGACCTCATACTTGCCAGGCAGGCACTTAAGCCACTGAGCTAAATCCCCAGCCCAATAATGTGGTTTTTACCACAAAACTGAACTGTCTCACTTCTAAGAATTATATATATGTTTAATATATATGTGCATATGTGTGAATTTCTTCCATCTACCTGGTATTTTCTATAAACAAAAACTTATCACAGTTACTCTTGCAGAATTCAAATAAAGTCAGTGTCCTTGCAAGATGACAATAGTAGCATTTGTCTTTAAAAGACTTATAACTAAAATCAAAATTGAGGCTGGAAATTTTCAGACAGACTTCAGACATCTATGGGAACATTTCTGATTAACCATAGAATATTTTGTGTTGTAATTAAGTATCACAAATATTTGTTTCCTTAAGTAGAATCTTTATTTCAAAATAATTTAAATGAATTATCTACAAAAACTTCTGATACATTGTTAGGTTCTATATTCCCATCCATCATATAATAACATACAATGATCAAAGAAATGCATCTTTGAAGATATTTTGAAAGATGATGGGATTTATTACATTTAAAAAATGTTACTTTTCATACCTAAAAACAACACTGAGAATGTTATTTGAAAAAGTTCTCAACTGACAAATGGACAGAAATTATAGGTTATTGATACTTTGGAACACTACTAAGAAATAAAACAAAATGAACCAACAATATGGATGAATTTCAAAAGCATCATATTAATGGAAAGAAGTTACACACAAAAGACTGCATATTATATGACTGCATTATATGGAAGTCCAAAAATGTGAAGTCTAAGGTAGTAAATACAGATGGACAATTGCACTTATGAGGTATATACGTATGTGTGAGTATGTGTATGTGTGTCACACATATGTATGCATATATACTCTGAAATTTCTAGTTGCTTTTGTGAGTTTTACTTTATTTAAACAATACTACACTAAAACTTATTTTTAAAAATCCAAATTTCACCTCAATCAACAACTAATTTAGGGACTGGACTAGTATTTAGACACAAAACTGGGAAAGATATCTCAGCATTTTAATATAAAGACTTTTTATGTGTAAGACGTCACTATGGTGCCTTAGTCACTTTCTTCCTTTGCTAGGAAAAGAATATCATATTAGATACCCACAATTTAAAGGAAGAGGAGTTTATTTTGTCCCACATTTCAGAATTTTCAGACCTTGGGTGGTGTACCCCAAGGCAGGGAAGCATGGTAGAATGGCCTTGTTCACATCATGACAGACAGGAAGCTGGGAGAGAATCAAGGGAGGATGCAGGAAAGCTCTGTCCTTCAGGTGTCACACCCACAGTGAGCCCACTTCCTAATTACCAAGTCAGCAAGAATGCCACGTACTGTATGGCCAGGTCTCTAAGCAGATGAGGTTTTGTGGGAACATCTAGATATAAACCATAACACAATAACTTGAGTAACATTATCCAAAGTCTGAATTTCTACATGTCATTATACAGAAACATTTTTTTCTCAAATTTGTATAGACAATTATTCTAACTTTTTTATATGATTAGTTATATATATATATATATATATATATATATATATATATATTGTTTGGAGTAAAAAATATTTACAAAAAACACCTAAACATCATATGACTTGTTATTCTACTTTTATATCAGTGTTTTTTAAGGACTAGTAGCAGAAAGTATCTATGTTATCCATCTTAGAAGACAAGTAATAGTTTTAGAACAAGACATAAGATTCCAAAATATAATAACTGTTCTGAAATAAAATTTTTATTAAAAATAGTCTTTGTAGCCATTCAACTGCATACATGTTGACATAAATATCTTAGATTAAATATTTCAGTTAAACATATTTGCTTTCTAACTTTACCCCTTATTTGATAATTGCTAAACTTATGGAAAGTTCTTTTATTATCTTACTAGAATTAGTTGACCTCCTTAATCTAGATTTTTTTTCAATACTAATGAAAAAAAGTTTTCCAATTTTGAGTAAGAAGAGAGCAAGCTAATTTTTCATTTCCCCCTTTTATAATAACAAGGTTTTTTATTGCCTTATCTTTAAAGTTAACTAAATTATAGTTTTTTTGATTCAGCTTGCTAGAAGTAGATATTTTTGTTTTTGCATTTATCCTTATGGTTTTTCTGCACTTATGTTTAAATTAAGGACTTTTCTGTTTTAGTCCAGAATGTTAGAAGAAAACACTTAAAAGGGAATTTATCTTTTTTTTTAATTTTTGGTACCAGGGATCAAACTCATGACTGCATGCTTGCAAGGCAGGTGTTTATGCCACTGAGCTAAATTCCCAGCCCTGAAAAGGGAATTTAAAAGGAAAACAAATTAGTGATTGTCCTAGCTTAAGAATGGTGGAGGAGAGGCTAGGGTATGACTGTTAAATGACAGAAGCAAGGCTATCTTGTAGTGAACAAATTATTTTATATTTTGACTGTGGTGACAGGTAAAACAAATCAGATGTTACAGAATGATGTCAACCTATATAAACACAATGTCAAATTCCTGGTTTAAAGTATAACTGTGTAAGGTGTATTCACTAGGGGAAATGGATGAAAGTTACATACACAGGACTTGGCTATGCTGTGCTTTAACTTAGGTAAGACTATAGTTTTTCAAATAAAAGGAAGTTTAAAAATAATTAGAATACAGAAGTAGATGAAAAACGCTGAAACATTTACTATGCAAGATAAAAAGACTTGGAGGTTTGCTACAGGGACATGCAACTATGATTCATAATTCCTATAATAAGGAGTTCATTGATTTAAAAAAATGTTGCTTTTTGCAAAATTGCAGTTATAGCATTCCATTTTTTCCTCAGAGAGGTGTTAGGATTTAAATTCAATTTTCTTGGCATGTGTACTTTATTTTATTAAATTTAAAGGGCCTGTGTTTTCTTACTGATGTTTGACTTTCAATAAATGTTCATTCAGCCTCTTAAAGTAATACTTATTGTGCTAAGTAGCATAACCTTATTAAAATCAGAACTAATGATAAAAGGCATATCTTACTTTGTTGAGGACCATGTTATGCTTAGTAAGTAGCGTGAAATTTTGCTTTAAAAATAAAAGTGTGATAGAACAGGACAAATTAGGTTGTTATCAGATGATAACAGATGATCAGTAAAATCTAATTAAAATCTATTTTACCAGAAGGTAGTTCAGTTAATAGTAACTTATGCATTTGCTTTTTACTTCCATGTAAATTTCCAGTAAGATAGAGCAAAACTTTTAAGACATCATTTTTCTAGTTCAGTAATTTTGACATCTAATTTTTGTTTACATGTATAGCTTTGCTCAAATATTCCCTGGAAGTTTAAAACATGAGCTTCCTCTAATTGATATTCACTAATCAATCTTTAAACTTTATTAGCTCAAGATATCATTAATTTCTTCAAGCTATATTTAGTGCTCTTGGAGCGGGGGATTTAGCTCAGTGGCTCAAGCGCTTGCCTGGTAAGCATGAGGTTGTGCGTTCGAATCCTGATACATATATATATATATATATATATATATTTAGTGCTCTTAGCAGGCATTGGGGACCACATAATCAAGCATAAAGGAGCTGTGCTCAAGGGACTCTGAGACTAAAGGACAAAGGTAGGGAGATTAAAAATCAATTGCAATACATAATGTGGTCAGAATTAGAATAGGGAAATACAGGTTAGCATAGGAGTAGGTGAAAGGTCATTTGATACATTCTGAAGAGGGGACGAAAGGAAGTGAAGCCTGGGTTGATATCTTTTTTTTTTTACTTGAAAGAGAATAAAACAAAAGGGAGCAGTACAGAGCAGATCAGAATAGGACAACATAGGCAACACAGTACTTTACATTAAGACAACTGGACATCAACAGTAGCTAACACCATATCTCTTACTCTGCTATAGTTGAGCATAGTTTCAAATAGGATAATATCAAACATAACACAATAGTATAAAGCTATGCATAGAGTGAAAGAATTACAGGGCTTTCTGAACCAAATAACAGAAAATGAGCAATGAGTACTATAATATCTCATTTTTGATAAAAAAAAATTTTGTTTAAACTATCACACATATTCAAATTCCAATAAGACACAATGTGATAGATAGAACCAATGTTAGTAGAACAAAAGAAGCATAGCAGGACTTCTAAGAAGGATGGTATTAAATCAGCAATAGCTGTCATAATGTTTTGTTTTCTTCAAAACAGCTGTTCATATCATCACGCATGATATAGTCCAACAAAACAGGATAAAACCATTTCGACTGATGATTGAAAACTTTGAAAGACCTCAAAGCTATGAGATGGGGACTCATACTTACCATAAAGTCTTATATACTCTTATCAAATCTCATACTAGGGAGACTATATGGTATTTACCCTTGTGAGTTTGGTTTATTTCGCTTAAGAGAATGGTCTCAAGTCGTGTCCGTTTATATATAAATATCTCGATGTGATCATTCTTTATAGCTGAGTAGTCCTCCATTGTATAAAAATGCCACAACTTTTTTATCCATTCCTCAGTTGATGGGCACTTAGGTTGTTTCCAAGATCAGGCTATTACAAATTGTGCTGCTATAAACATGGGTGCACATATATCACTGTGGTATGATGTTTTCAGTTCTTCTGGGAATATGCCTAGAAGCAGAATAGCTGGGTCAAATCGGACTTCCAAATCGAGCTTTTTGAGGAATCTCCAGACTGACCTCCACAGTGGTTGCACCAGTCGACACTCCCACTAACAGTGTAGAAGAGTTCCTTTTTCCCCACAGCCTCTCCAACACTTGTTGTTGGTAGTGTTTTCTATCTTGGCCATTCTTTCTGGAGTGAGATGGAATCTCAGTGTGGTTTTAATTTGCATTTGTCTCATGACTAATGATGATGAACATTTTTTCATGTCTTTATTTGCCATTCATATTACTTCATCTGAGAACTGTGTATTCATTTCAGATGCCCATTTTTGGATTGGGTCTTTGAATTTCGAGGGTCTGATTTTTTTTAATTCTTTATGAGTTCTAGACAGAAGTCCTTTGTCTGAGGCGCTGTCCATGAAGATTTTTTCCCAATTTGTGGGTTTTCTTTTCTCTCTGCTGGAAACCTCTTTTGACATGCAGAAAATCTTTAATAAGATGTGGTCCCAGTTATTGATTCTGGGAAGTACTTGCTGTGTACTTTGGTTCTTGTTCATGAATTCTCTTCCTACCCCTATATCTTTGAGGTTTTTACCTACTTTGTCTTCCAGCAGTTTTAGTGTTTCTGTTTTAATATTTAGATATTTGATCCATTTAGATTTTAGTTCAGTGTATGGTGATAGACATGGGTCTAGTTTTAGTCTTCTGCATATGGACAGCCAATTTTTCCAGCACCATTTGTTAAAGAGACTGTCATTCTTCCAGTGAGCATGTTTGGCCCCTTTATCAGGGATAAGGTGGTTGAGTGAGTTTGCAGTTGTGGTTGTATCTTCCAATCTATTCCACTGATCCTCGGGTCTGTTTCTATTCCAGTACCATACTGACTTTATCACTGTAGCTTTGTAGTATAATTTTAAGTCGGGGATTGTGATGCCTCCTGCCTTGCTTTGTTGCTTAGAATTGCCTTTGTTATTCTAGGTCTCTTCTAGTTCCAGATGAATTTTAGGAGTGATTTCTCTAGACCTATGAGGTATGTTAGTGATATTTTGATTGGGTTGGCATTGAATCTGTATAGTAATTTTGGGAGAATGGCCATTTTTACAATGTTTGTTCTTCCTATCCATGAACAGGGAATGACTTTCCATTTTCTGAGGTCCTCGTCAATATCCATTTTCAGGGTATTGTAATTTTCACTGTATCTTTTACTTCTTTCATGAGATTGATTCCTAAGTATTTCATTTTTTTGGATGCTAGTGTAAATGTTATGGTTTCTCTTATTGCTCTCTCAGTACTTTTGTTGTTAGTGTATAGAAATGCTATTGATTTTTGTGTATTGACTTTGAATCCAGCTACCTTGCTGAATTCGTTAATTATATCTAGGAGTCCTTCAATAGAGTTTAGGGGATTTTCTGTAAAGTATCATGTCATCTGCAAATAATGATAATTTAACTTCCTCTTTTCCTATCTTTACTCTTTCATGTCTGTTTGCTCTGGCTAGTATTTCCAGTACTATGTTGGATAGCAGTGGTGATAATGGACATCCTTGTCTTGTGCCTGATTTTAAGGTAAAGGCTTTCAGTTTTTGACCATTTAATATGATGCTGGCTGTTGGTTTGTCATAGATGGCCTTAACCATGTTGAGATAAAGACCCTCTATTCAAATTCTCTGTAAGGTTCTTATCATGAATGAGTGTTGGACTTTATCAAAAGCTTTTTCTGCATCTATAGAGATGATCATGTGGTTCTTCCATTTGGCTCTATTGATATGGTGGATTACATTTATTGTGTTGCATATGTTGAGCCATCCCTGCATTCCTGGGATGAATCCTACTTGGTCATGGTGTATAATCTTCTTGATGATTTGCTGTATCCTGTTTGCCAATATTTTATTGAGAATTTTTGCATGTATGTTCATTAGGGAGATTGGCCTATAGTTCTCTTTTTTAGTTGAGTCTTTCTCTGGTTTTGGTACTAGAGTGATATTTGCTTCCAGCAATGATTTAGGAAGAATTGCTTCCCTTTCAATTTCATCGAAGAGTTTCAGGAGTGTTGGAATTAAGTCTTCTTTGTATTCTTTGTAGAATTCTGCAGTGAATCCATCTGGGCCTGGACTCTTCTTTGTAGGCAAGGACTTGATTACATTTTCAATTTCCATAATAGAAATTGGGTTATTCAGCAGTTTTACATCTTCCTGATCCAGCTTTGGTAGTTCATATGTATATAGGAATTTGTCTATTTCTTCAGTGTTATCGAACCTATGAGAGTAAAGGTTTTCAAAGTAGGTGTTGATGATCTTCTGTATTTCCACTGAGTCTGTAGTAATTTCACCTTTTTCATTTCTTATTGCATGAATTTGAGTTTCTTCTTTCCTTTTTTAAATAAGGTTGGCCAGGGGCTTATCAATTTTATTTATTCTTTCAAAGAACCAACTCTTTGATTCATTGATCCTTTGTACTGCTTTCTTAGTCTCTATTGCATTAATTTCTGCTCTAATCTTTATAATTTCCTCCCTTCTTTTGGCTTTGGGCTTG
>PVJX010004754.1:0-82142 GCA_004027295.1 Dolichotis patagonum
TAACATATTTAGATGACAGGAATGTAACTAGTGACCAAGAGAAGAAAGATATCCTTAAAACAAGAAGAGATCATAAAAAATCAATCCAAAAACTACTAGATGAAACAGAGAACAACATAAGCTAGAGTGTAATCAATGAGAAAGCTGAAGACAGCACAAAAGGCATTAAAAACCTTTTCATAGAAATAATGTCAGAAAACTTCAAAGCATGGGTAAAGAATTTGACATACAAAGAATACAGAACTTCAAGTAGCCATGAGCAAAATAAATCTACACTCAGGCATATGACAATCAACATTCCAGAAATTCAGTACAATATAAAATATTAAAAGCAGCTACACAAAGAAATGCATAACCTATAAAGGAAAGCACATCAGAAACTTGAAAGACTTCTCAAAACAAACCCTCAAATCAAGGAGAATTTGAGTGAAGTATTTCAAGCCCTAAGAGAAAACCTTATACCAGATTGATGTACCCTGAAAAACTGTCTTGGGTAATCGATGGAGAAATAGGATACTTCCATTACTAGGACCTGAAGAAATTTCTGACAATCAAATCAGTTCTACAGAATTCTTAGAAGGGCATGTGAGAAAGAGAGAGGGAAAACTACAAACACATGAACACCAACAGAAGGAAGCTGCTAGGCAGGGCAAACAATTGAACAGAGGAGAGGCACAGGGAACAACCAATAGGAAAACAACATGAAAGAGAAAAGCTAGTATGTATCAGTTATAACCATCAATTTAAATGGTCTCAACTCACCACTCAAAAGAAACAGACTGGTAGAATGGATCAAGAGGTAAGATCCAACAGTATGCTGAATTGAAGAAAAATATTTAACCCAGAAAATTCATAGACTAAAAGTCAGAGAATGTGAAAAAATTCACTGTGCCATAGGAATGTAGAAAATAGCTGAATACGTATACTTTTTGGGTATAATGCAAACTTTAAGCAGAACTGATCAAAAGATACAAAGAAGGTCACTACATATTTATCAAAGGAAAACTCCAAAAAATAGAGATAACAATTATAAATATATATGCACCAAACACAGATTCACACATCCATATAAAGCAAATATAAATAGACATGAAAAAACAAACACTAGAATGATATAGTGGGGGATCTTAGTACCTCACTCTCACAAATAGACCAATTAGACAAAGAATAATTAAGGACATATTAGAACTAAAACAAGCCTGTAAACAAATGAACTTGGTAGATATCCACAGAGTATTCCACACTAAAGCATCAAAATACACATTCCTCTCAGCTGCACATGGGACATTCCCTAAAATATACCATATATTAGGTGCAAAGCATGTTTATATGAATATAGCAAAATTGAAATCATCCCAAGCATATTATCTGACCATAGTACAGTGAAACTGGAAATCAACAATAAAGAAAACCACAAAAACTATATTAACACATGAAAATTAAACAACACCTTTCTGAGCAACCAATCAGTCACAGAAAAAAATTAAAGATAAAATTAAACAGTATATACAATTAAATGATAATGATGAAACAATATACCACAATTTATGAGATGCAATGAAAGCAGTCCTATGAGGGAAATTTATAGCAATGAACTCACACATCAGGAAAACAGGACAAATTCAAATAAACAACCTAATGTTGAACCTCAAACTTATAGAAAAAGGACAAATCAAACCCAAAGTTTGTATGAATGAAAATTATAAAGATAAGAGCATAAATTAATGAAACATGAATTAAGAAAATGATATAAAGAATCAATGAATTTAATATTTGATTCTTTGAAAGAATAAATGAAATTGTAAACAATTAGTCAGCCTCATTAAAGAGAGGAAAGGAAAAACATGAATTCAAAAAACTAAGAATGAAAGGGGAAAAATAACAACAGATCCCCGCAAATCCAGATCAACAATTCCTACTCTGAGATCTTGCATTCTAATAAGATGGAAAACACACAAGAAATGGAAGATTCTTAGACACAATTGAATTGCTAAAACTAAATGAAAATGATATAAATTTTTTTTAAATTGATTATTTATTTATTTATTTATTTGGTCCGGGGATCGAACTCAAGACTCCACACTTGCAAGGCAGGCACTTATGCTGCTGAGCTAAATCCCCAGCGATATAAAATTTTTAAACTATTGAATATTAGCTTTTGAAATCTAAAATGTAATTAAAAATTTACAAACAAAAAATGTCCAGATACTGATGAATTCATTGTTGAATTCTGTAAGAATTTTAAGGAAAAACTAACATTAGTTGCAACTAATGTTGAAACTCTTAAAAAAAATTGAAAGTACTTCCAAAATCATTCCTGGAAGCAAGTTTTACCCTGATGCCCAAACCAGAGAAAAATGTACACACACACACACACACACACACACACACACAAAGAAAAATGAAATAAAACAAAACAAACCTACAAGCCAATCTCCCTAATGAACATAGATGTTAAAATCCTCAATAAGCTAGTAAGAAAAAAGCAGAATGCAGCAAATAATCAAAAAGATTATACACTATGAGCAAGTGGGACTCATCACAGGAATGCAGAGATGGTTCAATGTACACAGTCAAAAATCACATGATAATCTCAATGAATGTAGAAAAAGCATTTGACAAAGTCCAACATCTATTCACAATAAAAAAACCCTACAGAAAATTGGAATAGATGATATGTACATCAATCTTAAAAAAGCCAGCTATGAGAAGTCAACAGCTAACAGTATATTAAGTGGCTAGAAACTGAAAACCTTGACTCTAAATTCAGAAACAAGACAAGGATGACCATTATCACCACTCCTATTCAATATAGCTCTGAAAACATTAACCAGAGCAATTACATGAGAGAACAAAACAAAAGGAATATAGATTGAGAAGTTAAATTATCATTATCTGTGGATGACATGATATTCTACATAGAAGACCACAAAAACTCTTCAAAAAAAGCCTTGTAGATTTAATATCCAAATTCAAGTCAGCACTCAAAACTCAAAAGCATTCCTGTACACAGACGATAAACTCATACAGAGAGAAATGAGGGAAATTTCACACTTTACAACAGAATCTAAAAAATTGAAATACTTAGGAATCAATCTAACACAGGATGTGAAAAAATCTGTACTGTGAAAATTACAGTATCCCACAAATAAGATCAAAGAGGCTATAAGAAAATGGAAAGAATCCCCTAGAGATATAGTCTCTTTAATAAATGGTGCTGGAAAAATTGGCTTTCCACTGAAGACTAGAACTAGATACATGTCTATTACCATGCACTAAACAAAAGTCAAAATGGAACAAAGATGTAAAGATAAAATAGGTACACTAAATTTACTGGAAGAGAAAATAGGCAAACATTTTGAAGGCACAATTGTAGACAGAGACTTCATAAATATAACTCAGACTGCAAGAAAAATATTTCAAAGAATCAACAAATAGAATCACACTTTATTAATCAGTTTTTCTGCAACAAAAGTCATCGTCAACAGAGTGAAAAGACAACCCACAGAATGGGAAAAAATTTAGCCAGTTGTGTTTCAAAGAACTTCTATCTAGAACATATAAAGAACTGAAAAATATCAGACCTCACAAATTCAAAGACACAATCCAAAAATGGGGCATCTGAGATGAATACATGTTTTTCTGATAAAGAAATACAAATGGCAAATAAATACATGAAAAAATATTCAACATCATTTGAGAGATGCAAATTAAAACAACACTGACATTCCATCTCACTCTAGAAAGAATGACCATGATAAAAAATTCAACCAAAAACAAATGCTGAGGGGCTTTGGAGAAAAGGAAACTTCTTCCACTGTTGGTAGGCGTATAGACTGGTGCAATTATGGTAGAAATCAGGGTGGAGATACCTTTAAAAATTAGTATTAAAGGTTGCGTTCAACCCAGCTACTCCCTTCTGATATCTTCCGAGAAGAGTTAAAAACATCATACCACAGCAATATGTGTGCATCCATGTTCACAGCAGCACAACTTGTAGTAACTAAATGTTGGAAGCAAGCAAAGTGCCTATCAACAAAGCAATGGATAAAAAAGATATTTTATAATGGAGTACTACTCAGCCATAAAGGGTAAACTGGAGAATTTTATCACTAAATGGATGCTACTGGAGGCCATACACATAGGTGACAATCAGACCCACATGTGTAAACATTGAATTGTCCCACCAGTGTGAAAAACTGAATGAGCAAATGAGGCCCCAAATGCACAACAGATATTGTGAATTAGGAATTGTTTGAAAGAAAAGACAAACTTTGTTAGGACAAGGGGAAAGAAAAGAAAAAGAAAAGAATATATTTATACACATGATAGCTGAGATACTTACATGGCTAGTTTCAGTTAGTTCAACAATAATAGGCAATCTTTAAGTATTTTAATTCTCCTGCTGACCTGTTTGAAATCCCTTGTTTTACTATTATTTTGTTTTTTCTCTTTAAAATCAAAATAAGTAAGTAAATAACAACTGAATTATTGAAGATAAATAAATAGCAACTGCATTATTGAAGATCCTAAATTATTGGAGGCAGTCTAAGTAAACATAGAGGGTAAAATGAAAGATAAAGAGGACTAATTTCTCTTACATGTTAAAGAAAGCTGCCTGGGGAAAGTACACTTGACTTCAGCTCTGAATAGCGAGTAGGAACTAACCAAGGTAGGAGCTGTGGAGTTGTGTGCTGTGCAGATGGAAGCAAATGTCTGGAGGCATGACATAATCTGCAGTGGAGAACTTAAAATAAAGAAGGTTGTTTTTCAAAAGAATAAGCTACAAGAAGGAGCCTCTAAGTAGTAAGGAGCTTCATTATGAATTTTTTGAGATTATTTAGGAATTTACTGGAAATCTCACGGAACCTCATTTTCCTCTTCTGAAAAAGAAAATAATGCCATTGTTTCAGAAAAATACACACATTAAATAGTATGATGTTTGCCAAGTTTGGGCAAAGGGTTGCCATACTAAGCACTCTGTGATGTTTCTACAACTAGACCAATGCACTTTGGCATTTTTGTTCACTTGTTTTTTCTAATGTATAGTTTTTGCATAATTTTGACTCCAATTATAAACTCATTGAGAATGGTTTTTATACATTAGATTTTTCAATCACATGCTTGTTTATGTATTTAGATATAATTAAGCATTAGAGATGAAGAAAACACTATATTAAAATAATGTATTTTAATATGAGAAAGCTAATGTGAGTATATTTTAGAACACAGTGTTCAAGTATTTCAATCAATAAATTAGTCCCTAATTTGAAGACTTCTAAGCTTAGGCATTTTCCTATTAATATATTGCTGTTTTTTTCTTTGAAACATGGAAAATACAATTACCAATTTAACTTTCCTCCTGCAGCTATCAAAAATGCTTAAGTTTAAGGTACTATTTAATAGTCATTAAATATCCTTTGAGTTACAAAAAGAAAAAAAAAAACACTACTTTTTGCTGCACCTCTTTTAGAAGAATGCTGGGTCTGTTGGCCACGGTGACACAAACTCATTTTCAAGGTGACCTGGAACAACACAGGAAGGTGTCAAAGTGTTCAGTAATTCTACAGTAAGTGCTTTACTACTTAACATTGTCACATTCAAACTTGAAGTGGTTGTATTGTTTTTCACTTTACATGTTTTTTTAAAAAGTTAGAAAATCTCCTTAAATATCATTCTTTTTCCTTTATATTTGTATTTTTCCCCCAAGGAACATTTTCAAATGACAGAGAAAGGCATTCCTATCTCCCATTTAGTTTGATTCCCCTAAGGGATCCTGCTTTAAAGTTGTGTTTTACACAAGAATTTGACAGGGCTAGCCTTGCTAAAAGGATACATTGTCTGTTTTTCTCTGATGAAAATACTCACCCAATGTTCCACTGACCTTTTCAATTTTGCCTGTTTACTTTTGCTGTTTTCTGTTGGTAATATATGCTCTTTCTTTCATAACTTATAAGAAATTACTTGTGTGATAACGGAGAATAATACCAGAAGCTTTAAAATCACGGGCTGTTTTCTGAGCCTGCACTGTGAAATTCTAAACAATCCCTTGTGTCTTTAGAATAAAAAATACATGTCATACCTTCCAAGGAAAAAGGAAAACACTTTAGATATATGTGTTGTATATTAAAAATAGTTTCCTCAGGTTCTTTAGGAAAACCCGTAAAAAAAGGAAGCATGCACATATTTTGGGAGAAAAATCTACTTACAGATATGACCAAATTGTTAAATATTGGAAATCATCTGGGCTTGGGTGACCAATGCAGCATCTTTCACTGTGGTAAAGTGGTAGGTCTCTGACACCTTGCTACAATGTTGCTCTCAGCACAGGAGGCTTTCTTGGTTTAAGAAAACATGCATCTGCCTTTTAGGCTTTCTTTTTGCTTTGTCTTCATTTTTATAGTGGCCCCTTGTATGGCAGTACACAGTTAAAGAAAATGTGTGTGTTCTGCAGGGTCTATAAAATTAAAACCAATTCATTAACCCTGGGGGTTGTTTCTTCCAGTTTGTATATTATAGGATGCTGTGGGAATAATTACAGGGCATATGAAATTAAAATAAAAGGCTTAATTCTTTCTGTTGAAAATAAAGGAAGAGAATCTCATTTTTCCCATTATTGGGATTACTTCGACTAGAAAACTATTAATTGTACTTTTCCCTCTCTTTGAAATATACTTTTTCCTTAATATGAGATAAGGTTGTAGTTGATTGTCTCCTAAAATATCTACCATCAACCAAATCCATTTTATAGCAAGGAAATACAATGATTTTTCAAGACAAATGTCTAATCTGAGAAAGAAATGCCTTTATTTTTGTTTTCAAATCTTGATCTGATTCCTACAAAATAAATGCAGAGCATCTTCGGATTCTTGTTTAGGCTACTATATAAATTTCTTATACAAAAAGACACTATGCCCCAAATATTCTTATTTGAGCCATGTGTCTGTCTTATTGAAGAATATAGAAAAGCAAAAGTTTGAATGAATATGGACTAGGGAGGAGCCAAAGTTTGAATATAATAAATTTATACAACGTACATTCATATTTTAGGTAAATGTTTTTTAGGATCTGAAATAGTTAGGGTACTTCTAGTTCCTGCATCAAATTTCAGTCTACTAATTGTTATGGCAGGATGGTGCTAAAGTAGTAAAAAACATAATCTTGTCCAACGTTTAACTCCCTTTTGATTTCAATAGAATATACTTAAATAAAATGTGTATGACAGGAGCACATTTTACATGTCAGAGAATCTTGGATTTTTCCTTTGTGATCAAGGACTGATAACAGAGTGACCACCAAAGCATTTGTACACTCTTCATGGAAATTGCTCTGAAAAAATGGAGGGGGTGACCTCTGCACTTTAATTTTGGATACCAGGACACATTATTTCCATTAATTAATTCTAGCCACAACTTCAACCAATCAACTACTTCTATGAACCAGCTTAAGTCCTCCCCCAAAAGATAAACTCTTAAATTTTTCTCTGAAGTGATTAGGAAGATAAATATCCAATCAGGTCATTGCCATGTATAATTTATTTTTCTTCAGTCCCTCTTTCTTATAGGGAAATACGTGATAGCTTTTACTGGAACAGTGATCAAAATTTAGTAGTAAGTGGTGTCCTGCTAGCAAGATGAAGCCTCGTGAGCAATTCCTCAAATGTCTTCTGTAATCCCTCTTCATGAACTATTCTCAGTTTGAGCTACACAGTGTAAAATGCATTACTGTCAACTAAACTATTTGGATGTCAATTTAGTATTCTTAGATTTTTAAAATACCCTTAGAATATCATTCTGAAGCAAGTATATCTTTACGAACAATTATAGCTGTAATCCTATTACTCCATGTTAATCATGATACCACAAAGTATACTAATTTCTGTATGCAGGTGTTACATTACTCCTAAAACCTTGTAATAATGAATGCAGCTGCTACATAAATGGCCAGGATTCAGGCATTTTCAGCTCTCCAGGAAAATTAAACAAGTACACAAATGACCAGTGATATTTAGAGTAAATGACACTTTACCAGTAAAATTTTTGATGATCTGTGGTTGAGACCTAATACTCTTCCAAGAAAATACTCAAGTTTTGGCACTTGTGTTGTCTTCATGGTCACAGTGGTACACTGAGCAACCCATCACTACAGGTCAGTTAGTTTTCTAAAAGGGAGAACCTAGTCTTGATTAATGGTAGCCTATCCAAGGAGAGATATAAAACAGGTAAGATCTACCTAGTTTAATAATTAATAAATATTTATTCAAAAGAATATTGTGGTTATTCTGTTATTTTTCAACAAGAAAAACATCCTACAGTCATTTTAGTGGATAAAATGTTTTCTTGATAGATATGAATTTATAATTGTTTAGTGTTTTTTTTTGTTTATGTATTTAGGGGCTTAAAGAACAAAGATATTTTTTATTAGGAGTCAGTCCTAGTTTAAAAGGCATTCTAGTTTAAAGGAAAGAGTCGTAAGTCAGAAGTGTAGGAAAAATATGATCTAATTTGAGAAGAAAATTAGCTAGTTTAAGTAAGATTTATCATTAGTGCTGAAAAACCTCATAAAATGAATCAAATATGAAATGGGAAAGTGTCACTGAATGACAAGAGAAGATATTTATTCCCAATATCAGGAACTTTGGTAAATTATAAATATAGTTTAGGCAAGCAAGTAAATTTGGCCTATGAACAATGAGGGTATTCTGACAACACGGAAATAAGGAAAGGATTACAAAATAGAAAATGAGACGAAAAATGTAGTGGGCTGAAGAGGCCCCCCCATATTCATGTCCATTCAGAAGCTCAGAATGTGACCGACTTTGGAAGATGAAATTTCTAAGGGTTATCAAAATTACATTTTCCTACATTTTGTGTGAACCTCAAATACCAAGATCAAAATGCTCAGAAGAAGGGAAGAGGTCACTGGGAAAGAAACCAAGATGCTGACGGCTGAGATTGGAGCGATGTATCTATCTGCCAAGAAACGTGAATCATGGGAAGCCACCAGAAGCTAGGAGAGAAGTTATCTTCCATGGAACGTCCCGAAGGAACCAACCCTACCAAAACTTTGAACTCAAACTTCTGACCACCCAAACCACATGAGAATAAATTATGTGCTGCTAAATCATTCAGTTGTGGTTATTTGTGATGGTGATCTTGGTAAGTCCTTATAGGAGGCGGTAGAAGACATCTGAGTGAAACAAAATTAAAAACAAAACAGAAGAGAGAGAAAGCAATGGAGCCTGTGAACACAGGATTCTGGGCAATGTTTATGGATTGGCAACCCCTACCATACTGCTTTCTATTGGACTGTACAAGAAAATTGGAATTCTTTACTTAAAGTCTCTTGTCATAAATTGCTGGTTTTACAAGGCCAGTCTCTCTCGACATGACATGTCAACTGATGTATGCAAGTAAGCAGAATAAGTGAGGTTCCAATGTTTGCAGTCCGGCAGTCTCAGAGGGTGGTGGTACCTTTTAAAGGAAACAATAAACTCAAATCTAAGGGATTTTTTTCAAGTAAAGAGAAATAATGTTTCCAAACCACTTAATCCTAATATTCATGACAGCTCACGGAGATTTGGCCTTCAGTATATATTTTGCTGACCCCAGGTACAAATAAAGTAAACATAATGAAACATAAAGAAAAGGATAATAAGAATATTTGTATACTGCAAAATGGATTCAAAAGGGGAAAGCAGTTTATTACCTCTGTATATGATGAGAGACTTTCCTGATTTTTTGTGAATTGGGTCTAATTGACCTATTTTTCAGGGAATAACATGTTGGGTGATCTGAGGTTTAGACTAAAAATTTCTCCAAGAAAAGACTCAATTTTTGCTTCTGTTTTTGTATTTGCTTTGTCTTGATAGTTACAGTGTTATACTGAGCATATCAAAGAGTACAGGCCAATTTCTTTCTTGAAAGAAGAAACCTGAGTCTTGACTTTTGATAGGTTATACAGAGATATAAAACACGTGCTCAATCTCAGGAAAAATACTGGGATTGACAATAAGAATTTCCGTAATCAGCACAGATATAATTACTAAAAGTGAATATGCTGAGACAATCCTGAGAGGGAGAGTATTCCAAAGTAAATGACATTCAGGTAAACTTTCGTAAATACAGATACCATATTGATTTTTGTGATGAACATAGGGATTTCACCTATACCTATTGGGCAGCCAAAGAGAGCCTTTCAATAAATGTTCAATACATTGGTTAAATGGAACTTTACTGTAACTGACTTTTTCTGTTTTCTTATTTTTTTTTATTTTGTCCATTACTTATAGGAAATGTCAAGTGATTCCAAAGACCACCTGGAGTTGCTCTAACTTCAGTCCCCTGAGAAGCCTCAGAAGGTCAAGTATCATCTCCTCCTGCTTCTCAGACGACTTTACCTCATACTAAGCTCCAGTTAATCTCCCTCATTCCTGCAAAAGTCACTTGTGACAGCGCTCTAGATAGAAATGATAAATATTCTTTCAATTTCGGAAAGTGAGCTTTTTCTCGTATGCTCAACAAATCACACCATATACTAAAGGTAAAACTAAAATACTGAAAGCAAAAAAGATGAAAATATGTGCTATGTACACATACTAACTTCACACAAAAAATGCAACCATTATGTACTACATACAATCACTAACAAACCAAAATAAAAAGAGTAAAACAGCTCTTTTTAGTAATTAATTTCATTGGTATATTTTAAGTATACATGATGATCACGTGAATGATAATTTGTGTGCGTGAATAATATATCTTGATTTTTTTTCCATTCCTCTCCTTATTTACAAAAGCTTTGTTTCCATTTTTTCTATTTTTAGTTTCTTTTTCTTTTTCTTTCCTTTGTTTCATCTTCTTCCCTCCCTAGTTTCCCTTCTCACTTGATATGCCTATCCATATTGGAGTGGCCAATCTACTTTACAAGTTCCAGTGACAACCTCATCCAGAAACATCCTCACATAAAAACTCAGAAACAGTGTATAATTTGAGCACTCCTCGTTCCAGTCAAGTTGACAAATAAATTTAACCATAATAAGGAAGTCTACCAAGCTTGTTTGCCCAAAGAACATAAAGATCATACAGTTGGAAGACAAATATAACAATAACCATGCTGTAACCCATTGATTCATTAGAAGGCAGAGTGAAGAGGAGAAATTTAAGGTTCACCCTCAGAAGATTGAATCAGATCCTGATCTCAACCAAAGATGATGTGAAAAGTTGGAGGATTACAGAGGGAAAGGAAATGAAAAGCTAAAGATATGCAAGAAAAATTACAAATTTTCTGGTGCATTTATGATATTTCTGTGAAGAGTTAATATACGTAGATTATTGCATCAATAATTTTACAGTAATGGGAGCCATAAAATTTAAAAGGAAAGACTTTCATGTCATATTAATCTGTTGAGAAACTGCTGGGAAACCACACCACAAAGCCAAAGAGGGAGAAAATGTCAGTCGTGGTGGCTTACATCATTATCCCAGCACTTGGGATGCTGAGACAGGAGAATCACTGCAAGTTTGAGGCTACAGTGTGAGTTGAAGGCCAAAATGAACTACATAGCAAAACCCTGCCTCAAAAAGGAAAGAAAGAGAAAGAAAAAAGCATAAAATTTTATGAGTGTTTACAATATAATACAGGATTGATTTCGAATGTATGGTTACCTTGGAAGAGTCACTTCACTTTTAGGTTTCTGTTATGGCTTAAATATGAATGGTTCCCAAAAGACACATGCACTGAAGGCTTGATTCTCTTCTTCCAGCTTTCAGTGTTGGGGCCTAGAGAGGTCACTGGATCACCAAGGTACTAATATCATAATTCATTAATGAGTTTAGAGCTGAATGGAGGAAGCAGGGTCATCGGAGTCATGACAGTGAAGAGTATCTTGTCCCTGGCCCCTTCCTCTGTGACTCTAGTTCCCTGTTTCCCTTTCTCTTTCTCTGTCACTCCTTCCTAGCTGCGATGAATGAGCAGCTTTGCTCTTTCATGCCTTATACTATGATTTTCTGTCTTACCTCAAGTCCATAAATAATAGAATCAGTTGACCATTGACTGAAATGATGAACCAAAGTAAGTCTTTTCTCACTTTAAATTGATTTCTTCAGATATTTTGTGACATCAGTAGAAAGCCAAATCTAACAAACTTTCAAACACTTACATTTATTCAAAATGGATCCCCTTTACTTCTGTATGCTCATCCTTCTACTTCCACTTTCTAATGCAAAATGGAATCGAGTTCAATATAATGAAACTAATTTTATGCATCAGTTTTGTATCAATTTTCTCACAGATACAATTTTGCAAAAGTGATCACTAAGCAACATAGAATTTCCTTTTCAAACTGGAAAATTCATCTTAAGTTTCACATACTCAACAACTGGATAGCATTTTTCCTGTTGAAAAAGCAAGGAATATCTATCAAAAGGCTTGAAGTATTTTGTACTGTAGAAACTGTTCTGCATTCTCGTTCAATACTACAAATTTCAGTTATCTTAGTAAGAGGTGCAGTTAGTTTGTACCACATGGGACAGTATCTAATGATGATACCATAAAACTCTTCCTCACACAAAGTACATGCTACTATTCTTTAAAATAAGAGTCAAATTCATTTAGTAAGGCTAAAATTTGTTTCTTTTAGCAGTGGTGGGCATGCAATCCTGTGCAAAGTAATTCCAAATATCCTGTTAGCATTGCTCATCTAGTTTATTTGAGCAATAAACATTCTGAGATCAAATAAGAATTTTAGGTAAACATGAATCAGATGACAATAGTCATTTAGCATTTTTGATCAAGCTAAAAAAATAAAGTAGCATGGATCACTGACTAGAAGTGTATATTAAAATAATACAGCTGTCATTTTCTAATTACATAATAGTACAGTATTTATCAGACCTCGTTACCAAATTAGACTAATGCATTTTAGGATATGGCAGCAATTATAATATGAAAAGATATGCAAAATCAAACTCAAAAATAAGAAATGTAAAGCTGACTGTAGGTAAACGAGAAGGATGAGCAGCTCTGAATGAAATATTCGTGACTGTATAGTAAGCTGTCTCCCCAGGAAAACAAAATTCGATTTAATGAGCACATTAAAATTAGACTACAAAATCTCTAAAACACAAAAACAGAAAGAGAAAAAGAGAGACAGAGAGATATACTTATCTTTAACAAGTAGAAATAGATTACTAGCTAGGCTAGAAGGTCTTTTTCATCTGTATATTTTTCTTCCTTTACTAACATGAATATTATAATCATTGCCCCAATTATTGTTTCTGGACTCAGTTTTTTTTTTTATTCAGAGAGCCTAATTATTTACCTTTTACAAACCTAAAGTAAGGGAAGACATAATTTTTAATAATTTAACACTTTGAGAGGCAGCGCAGGCTTCAGTAACAGAGTAAAGGCTCCCGTTGACAGAGGACCCTTCGCAGAGCCAAGCTCAGAGCTCATAATTGTAAAGATTTCCATTCAAATCCACAAATGATTCCTTTCTTAGTTTTCCAGTTCAATAGAATTATTTAACGGAATTTTCTTGCCTTTGTTTTGAATATTTTTAATATTAAGTTATTATGTCATGAAATAATACTATATCAAGGACTTTTAATATCTTCTTCTATTTCTACAACATTTGCATAACTAATATAATACCACGATCTTTGGCTTAGGTAGTAAGTAATTGAGATTTAAAGGATAAGTAATTTGACAGGGTTGTAAAGCTAACATGTCTTAGGCGAGATTGAAAATTTTTAATCCAAAGCCCACTCTCAGCCATTACTCAAATTTCTTAAACAGTTCAAACATTAAATGTGTAATTTAGATTAACTATTAATTGTCTCTAAAGCAGTACTAGAGTCTCATGAAAGATGTCTTAATGTTTCTGCAGATTGTGGTGGGTTTAAGTTAATTTTGCAATAACATTTTATAGCAAGAAAAATTAAACATAACAAGGTTACAACTTATGTACAAGATCTTTAGCCTCTTACAATGACAAAAGTCAAACATTTGCCGTCTCTTCTGAGTCCTTTTGTCAACCTTTAACCTGTCCTTGCTGGGCATGCCCAATTTTTGGTAGAATCCTGCTAAGTAACTGTGGGGAGAAACTCTAGGCTTCGGTATCTGATCAAAATACTCATCCCTCTTTAATCTCTCACATGACTGATGTCTGAAAACCCTTGTTTTCCAGTAAAAAATCACACCGAGTCATTTTAATTAGAATCCTCCTAGCCAGGTGGTATCATATGCCTTCACCCCAGCACTTAGGAGTCTGAAATAGGAGGAGGACAATTGGTTCCAGGCTAGTCTGAACCACATAGCAATATCACATCCCAAAACACAAAAATATTTTTTCATATCTTTGATGTTACCCATTACTAATGTAGTAATTTTGCATCTAACAATAGACTTCTGCATTGCTTAGCTATAAATCTTTGCTTGTTTTATTAGTAATTGAACTCTGTGAGGTACTGAAATCTCTATTACAATACTTCTTGAAGAAAATTTGTTTTGCTAGTTTATCCACTGTTAAACTATTTTTCCCTTTAACACTACTTGTATAAGCTAGAGACACATGAAATATGAGGGCAGAAATGAGTTTTGAGATCACATATTTTACTCTCACAATATTTTTGACCCTCCACTTTGCATGGGAGTTTCAAGAATGTGCTTATCTGGTTCAAACAGTAGTGCAAGAGTGGTAGCTATTTCCTTTGGCAATATTCAGGAGCACACATGATTACCTAACTTCTTTAAAATATGAACTTTCTAGAGAAGGTATGGGCTGCATCTTTTAATATATAATGGAGCATAGTCCTCCAGAAAAACTACAAAATCAACCCAAAGCAGATTTAGACTTGCTCCTTCTTATCTGTCCTTGGTTGCTTCCATGAGGATTTACAGTGGCTAAAATAATACCCTTATCTTCCTGTTTGCTAACTTTATGAACAGGAAATTTCTTTGGAGAAGAAAAAAACAGTTTGATTCCCAATCCCTTCTCCACAGGGTAAATATCTGTTATCGGTGATAGTGTACTTATGGAGTGAGACTGTATTGTTCAAACCTGCATCTCATGAAGCAGTCATAAAAGAGTTTCAAATATCATCAACTGAGCAGTTTAAATACTAGAATAACAAAGGCAGAGTTTATCTTTCATTAGATAACAAGTCTTTTGTGAGTTCTTTTGTGTACTAAAGAAACCATTCACATAAACCACAGTAAAACAACAAGCAAATCCCACTTAGCAGTAAGTACTATTGGATAAAGAAATTTCTACCAGAAATGTTAGCCTTTTAAAAAGCATACTGTATAACTTTTGACTTGATAGGTTGGGGATTTTTTTTATAACATATGATTAAATTATAATTCTTGCAGCCCAAAAATTGCCTCTTCACTTCTACCAAATTACTCTTAAAATTAGTCTGTATTTTTTCAATGACATGTTCAGGAAATGCACTCTGTTGCACAAAGTCCTACAATAGAAACATTCCTATTATATTTTACAGGTTCTAATACGGCGTTCTTGATTTCAATCAGGTCAGACATCCTGTCAGAGTCCAGTCTTGACACATCAATGACTAGGCATATCAGCACAGTCAAAAGTTTACAGCATGTAATGAAAACTGAGCTAAAGTCAAGCACACCATCCTCTCTGGGCTAAGGGAGACCAGACAAGTAGTGATTTGTAGGCTCCATTACATCCCAAATGTTCGATGTATCTCGCCCTTGGCGGGGTGGCAAGGACAAGAAATAATCAGTCTTTAGAGATCACTTTTGAAATGCTGTGCACTCTGCTCCCTTCAGGTGAATCATTCCTTCCGTGTTGTCAGGATCCACTGATGACAGCTGACGACTCTCAATAGCTTGTGACAAGCGAAGCATCCACCTCACCCGACATGGGGAAAATGATACTGTGTGTTCAGCTCTCACCAGGCACGCTGTGAATGGTGAGCTACTCATCCTAGTGGACGCCTTTACCACATCCCCAAGTGAAGCCCAGAAGGTTGGATGAAGAGTTGAATCTCAGAACAGAGTCACCACCAGAAAAGGGGACATCTACAAATTTGTTCATAGGTATTCCATATCCAGATCTGTCAAAGGACAAAATTAACACAGCTTATTTTGAAGATCTTAACTGGCTTTATTTTCTACGTGGAATGTGGCCAGTTTGCTTCATAGAATAGAGCAAGTGCTGCAGTGAGATATGCAGAGGGTGTTCTCATAGACGAAAAAGCACTGAAGGAAGCAGAAATAATAAACAAAAATCAGATGGATCATTTTAAATTTACTTGCCTTGTAAGGCACAGATACTTATAACCTCCTTTGTGGTTAATATATGCTGTATAAGGTACACTTCTAAATGAACAAAGACCAAGGATGTCCTTGTGTACTTTATGTTTCATTTAGTTGACATTTAAAATGAGTGGCGTGGTATAGACATTGGTGTCACAATTCTAGTTAGCTGCAAAGCTTTTCTTTATTAGAATTCATTCCATAGCATCTAGGTCAACACCCAGACAGAAATGACAGAAGATTCTGGTTTGAGAATCTCAAATAATGAGCCCTCTATATTCTGAGTGCCTCGAACATGTGAGTATGTTAGATTTTAAGACTAGCCCATGAGTGAGTGTTCTGCTTGTATTTGCAAAGATAGTAATTGATTTTCAAATATCAACTTTCTCATGATAGGTATAGATTGTCTCATTAGTATTCCAACTATTTCAACTCCAAACCCACAATAGTTTAAGTTTCTCCCACCAATACCCTATAGTTGTCACAGTTATTGGAAAAAATCTACTTCTGAAAAACCAATTACAGATTTCAAATGAGTTTAAAACTTTAAGTTCAGCTTCTTTCGTATAGATTTAACTCACTATAATTTGAGATTACATATTAGATATTAAGATTAAGAAAAGGGAGAAATATAAATGGCACTTAACAGATCCATTTTTGAGAAAATGTATAAAACATGCTTATAGAGGAAATAGAAACTGAAAATTCAGATACAGTATCATAGCAACAAGTTATAGAATCTGCCAGATGATTCTGATTTTAACTTAATGCAATTATATCGATGTGAGAATGAGATTTAAGTTTATTCCCAATAATTTTGATTTTTAAAATTTATGTATAATTTATGATTATAATTTGCAATATTAGTCATAAAACTTGACTTCTTTTTTTCTGTCTTTTTGAGACAGGGCCTCATTATGCGGTTCATGCTGGCCTTGAATTCACTTTGTGGGCCAGGCTGGTCTCAAGCTCACCAGAATCCTCCTGCCTCAGCCTGCAGTGCTGGGATTACAGGCATGCACCACCACACCGGCTAAAACTTGAATTTAAATGTGTTCCCAAGGCTGGGGATGGTGGCACATGCCTATAATTACAGCACTGGAGAGGCAGAGGCAGGAAGATTGCTATCAATTCAAGGCCAGCCTGGGCTACAAAATGAGTTCAAGTTCAGCCTAACTACATAGTGAAACTCTGTCTCAAAAAGACAAGAATAATAATAATAATAATAATATATTCCCAATGATTCATGGAGAATATACACATAAATAGGTAAATGTAATCTATAAAACTTTAATTAAAATATGTTTTATTCTTTGCTCGAGAAAATTCAGTTACTACTTTGCCAAATATTGCACATTATACCTTCATATGGTACTATATTTTGCCTAAGAGCAATAATTTTTAAAAAGTAAAATGAAGTTTGAAAATTTAACAAATCTCATATTACAAATATTGCTTTAGCTAGTTTAAGCATCTTTAACTATTTTGAATAAAATACTAAGTATTTTCTCCTGAATATTGAATATTTCTTTGAGTGAACATCTATTTCATAGGTTTCAATATTTTAGGTCAAGTATAATACCATTTGGTCTCACTAAAGTCATGTGAGATACCTAAAAACTAAATGTACAATTTTTGGTAGTGTCTGACATTCCTTTAAAAAATTATATAACTGTAGGCGTTTATACAAAAATATCGATATTTATAAATATACATGCTTCTGTGTAAACAGTCCTCGTCCAGTGACTTACCTGTTTAACAGCTGTTCAGAATGATGAGTTGTCCCTCGGGCTTACAACCCGACTTTTGTTTCTGTACAGATTTTTATCGTGTTTACAGAACCGCAGTGTCTTGTTTGTACAGTATACCCTGCTTATACGGTACTGTCATGTTTGATGATTGCGCTCTGTAGAACAGTAGTACAGTTTTATGTTCTGTTATACATTCCAGTACTGTGGATAAGAGTTATGCAAATAAAAACCAAGTCATAAACTTGGAGTTTCCTTTGACCAGTTCTTTGTTCTGTATATTGCAATCTAAATACTATATACAGTGTCTCACTTAGTAACCAATTAATGTAATCACCTAGTCACAGAAAAGTAACACAATCATTAAGCAAGAAATGTTGGTGTATATATAGATACATTTACACCCATGAACACATACATAGAGTTATCTATACCACAAAAGTTTTTCAGGAAATTTAATTTTTTTAATTTTTTATTAATTATGCTTTGTATATTTATCATTGTATGGAGTGAAATGTTTGAAAGTATACTCTCTTCCAGGAACTTAAAAATGTCACATATGTTTATTTTCAGGCTCCAGTTTCTGGTCTCTCTTTCTGATATTCTGTGATACCCTCTTTTTTTCCCTCATATTTCTACACTAATTCCCTATTAACAGACATAGTTGAAAGTGTTCATGTAGTGTGTGTGTGTGTGTGTGTGTGTGTGTTTATGTGTGTATTAGTATACAAATATGTACTCTTTTATCTGTACACATACACTCACACACATATATATACATATATACATAAGGATATACATATATCCTTCCAATTTCATACTGCTTGTCTGAGCTGAATAATTTCACACAGTTCAACATAGTTGAGGAGGAGACACTAGGTAATAGTTACATAAGTATGTCAACATGAGTATGAAACTACTAAATAAATTGTCTCAGCATAATTCTGGGCATGAAATTGTCACAGATGGTATACAGTGCAGCAGCCAGGGAAGAAAGGCTTCTGTTTCTCCTGAGGAAGTGCAGTCTTTGACTTCACCTTGGATATCATCTCCTGGCCTCCATCACAGACTGCTCACTGTCAGCACAAACTTTTCAGCCTTCCATCCCAAACCATTTGGTCTCCTGATGTGGACTCACACAGGGCCCCACACCGAACCCCAGGCCTCCAGCTGAGTCCCTCACACAGATGGACCCATGGCACTCTTCTGCACCTGACTGTGGACAGCTACCATGAGCAATCTTGCAAATTCTTACATTTTTGTATATCTTGCATTAAAAACTATTTTTCTAGTAAGCACTGACTGCTACTGGCTTTGGTACCCAGAGTAGTTCTAGAGAAACAGAATTATAGAGATGTAATTATATAATGGCTTCAGGAATTCCAACAGTTGGCTTTCTAGTTTGATGAGGCCTAAAGAGACCATGACATCTCCTTCTATTACTGTGGAGAACACTGGTGTGCTTTGATATGAGTTGATTAAATAATACTCAATGTAGATCCACTTGATTATCCTAATTCACCACTTATATAAGGAACTGAGCAACACCATATATAAACTTTTGAATATGTTTGACAGGATGGGAAATAGAGTGACGCTGGCTGTTTGTTTTTAGCATATCTGGGCAAAGCAAAGGCAAATGATGAGCTCAAAGTATAAAGAGGAAATCTAAAATCTTCTAACTGTGAGGAAAAAAATGGTAAAGGAACTTAAAAGATTCAAATTACCAGCTCCAGACACACACAAATAAATTAAAAGTTTCTAAGTGTATCCTGAGTGAGAATCTCCTGTTAACCTCACAGTCAATATTGAAAAACCTGAAACACAGGCTCTCATAATTCAATTAGCCAAAAGGCAGTCTAAGTGTAATACTCAGCCTCACAGGGTACCTGGAACAGAGGTGAGAGAGAGCACTGATCAGAAAAGAGCGGGATCTCAGAAACCGAATGGAGATGCTGCTGAGGTGAGGGTGTGGAGCTCCCACCATCTAATGAGATTGTTTATCCGAGGAAGAGATTTCCCCACCCACAGTGGCCAAAGCATCCCCATGCCCACTGCCCTCTCCTGAGGAAATTAATCTTGTTGAGTAAGTATGATAACACTGACAGTCCACATTACTCTCCCTCACCACCCACTTTTGCCCCTAGGCTCAAATCACAGAAGATTCCTAAGGGGGAAGTACATGGTATGATCCATGAGGAGGTCCACCACTCTCCCAAAAAACTTCTTGAGTTTTTAAGCAGGGGCCTAATTAACAAGTATAGGAATATGTTTTGCAAATTTGGTATAATAATGGCAAAAAATATATGCATCTGGATTGGCCATAGATTTTGATAGGTTCCAATAAACAGGGATTCTGAAATTAATGGCTCCGCATGGCATAAATTAAGGTTTTATGGGTTATTTGGCTGGTTGGTAGAAGCATGAATCAAAAGGTGGCCTCCTGAATGAGTTAAAAATGCCTGATATTCCATGGATTACTATTGGTGAGGGGATTCAGAGGCTTAGGGAATTGGGAATGCTAAAGTAGATTTGTCACATCAAATTTAATTGGCCACACAGGGAAGATCAATAGTATGTACTCTTCACTAACATCTTAAAAAATAAATTCCTAAGAGGTGCACCAACATCCCTAAAGAGATCTGTTATTGTTCTCTGTATGCCAGACTTAGAGTGCCGGTCCATGGTGATTCCATTGGAAAACTTAAGGGCAGTGGATATGATTGGATCCCAGAGGGGCAGGGATCACGTGGCAGCACTTAATCTCCAGTGACAGGATGAATATGTACTGTAATGGAGAGCAGAAGCAGAACAGTGACCGGAATGGACTGACACATGGGGACCTATGGTGCTGGCTGATCGTCCAGGTGTTTCCAAAGGAGAAATAGATGAAAAGCCTAAAAAAAGTTTACTGCGTTTACCTATGTGAAAAAAATTTTAAGAGCAAGTGAACAGAAATGTACTTGATATCATACTAACAGGGAATCATAGCCTTCAACTAGTTCATGAATTTGAGCCAATTTACAATTTGAAGAAAAAGAGCCAAGTCCCCTTGAGAAAGGTTCTTGGTACACCAAAAATACATGGGGTTAGTCTTTCTCCCATCCTTACCCAGAGGGACCTAGTGACTTTGCCCTAGTGACTGCACACTGGGGGAAAGGAAATGATCAGATGTTGCAGGAACTATTGGACATTGGTTTTGAGTTAACGCTAACTCCAAGCAATCCAAAACATTGTTGTGACTGACTAGTAAGGTTAAGGGCCTGTAATTATCAGGTGATCAACAGAGTTTTAGCAAAGATCCAACTCACAGAGACTCTACTACATCAAAGAGGTCCTCAAATTCATCCTGTAGTTATTTTCCCTGTTCTAGAATGTGAAAATAGGATAGATATATTCAATACTTGGAAGAATGCCCTCATTGGTTCTGTAACCTGTGGTGTGAGTGCTATTGTAGTTATAAAGTCCAAGTGGAAGCCATTAGAGTTGTCTTCTCCTGATAAAATAGTAAACCAAAAACAGTGGTTGTATCTTTGGGGGGATTATAGAGGTTAGTTCCACTATCAAGGATTTGAAGGATACAGGGACGGTAGTCTTCCAAATATCTCCATTAATTCTCCCGCTTGGTCTGTACACAAGACAAGTGGATCTTGAAGAATGATGGTAGATTAAAATAAACTAAAGCATGTGGTAACTCAAATTGAAGCTACTGTACCAGAAATGGTTTCCTTGCTTTAGCAGATTAACACACCTGGTAGTTAGTATTGATCTGGAAACACCTACTCCATAATGCCTTCTGTTCATAATGCCCACCAGAAACAATTTTCTTTCAGCTGGCAAGGCTAGAAAAATACCTTCACTATCCTACTTCTGGGTTATGTTAACTCCCTAGCTTTGTATCACAATTTAGTTCACAGTAGACTTTGACCACATTTCTCTCTCAAAAGGTATGACAGTGGCTCATTATATTATTTATATTATGCTGATTGGACAAAGTGAGCAGGAGAGAGAAACCACTCTGATTTTGTTAGTAAAGCATGCCAGAGGATGGGAAATAAATCCAACTAAATTCAAGGTCCTTCTACTTCAGTGAAATTGCTAGGAGTTCAGTGGTGTATGGCATATAGAGATATTTCCTCTAAGGTAAAAGATAAATTGTTGCACTTGGTTCTTCTTATAACCAATAAAGGAGGCACAATGCCTCGTGGGTGTATTTGTTTTTTGGAGGCAATACATTGCTTACTTAGGTGTTTTCCTCTGGCCCATTTACCAAGTGACTCAGAAAGTTGTATTTTGTGGGGAGAATAGAAACAGAAATGAGTCTTCAATAGGATCAGGCTTCTGTGTAGGATGCTCTTCCACTGGGACCATAAGATCTAGTGAATTCAGTGGTAGTTGATGTGTTATGGGAAGTAGAGATGCTAGTTGAAGTTTATGGCAGGCCCCCATAGGTGAATTGCAATGGATGTTTAAGATTTTGGAACAAAGTTCTGACAGCATTTGCAGACAACTATTATCTCTTTGAGAAACAGCTCTTGGCCAGTTGCTGGGCCTTAGTGGAAACTGAATGCCTAACTATGTGATATCAGGTTACCCTATGACCTTAGTTTCCTATCATGATCTGGGTATTATCTACTGAGTCATACAGTTAGAGGTGTACAGCAACAGTCTATCATCAAATCAAAATGATATCTACATTATTGATCCAGGGTAGACCCACAGGGTGCAAGTAAATTACATGAAGAAGTTGCCCAGATACACACGACTCCTATTACTACTATATTGCAGTGGTGAGGGGACAGTGGTGAAGGACAATTGTCACAGTGGGCAGAACTTCGAGCAGTGCAGACAGTACTACATCTTGATACTTTTGCCTGAAAGGAGAAACAGCCAGATGTGCCCCTCTATTCTGATGCATAGCCTGTAGCCAGTGGTCTGGCTGGGTGGTCAGGAACATGGAGGGAACATAACTAGAAAATTGGTGCAATGATATTTGGGGAAGCTGTATGTGGATAGACCTCTCCATAGTGGCAAGGGATACAATATGTATTTCCCACGTAAACACTCACCAAAACATGTGCTCAGCAGAAGTGGACTTATCAATCCATTGGACTTCCATTCAAGGATGACATGGCTATAGCCATTGCTGAATGCCCAATATCCCAGTAGCAAAGATCAAAACTGAGTCTCCTACATGGCACCCGTCATCAGAGTGATATCTGTGACCTGGTAGCAAGTTGTTATATTGGACTGCTTCCATCATGGAAAGAACTGCACTTTGTCCATACTGGCACAAACACTTGCTCGAAATACAGATTCATCTTTCCTGCATGTAACGCTTCTACTGAAACTACCATCTTTGGACTCAGAATGCCATATCTACTATCATAGGAGTCCACACAGCATTGCCTCTGACCAAGGAACAAATCTTTCAGACAAAGAAATGAGGCAATGGGTTTATGCTCATGAAATTCACTGGTATTAATATGTTCATTATCACCCAGAAGCCACCAAAGGATCCAAAGGTGGAATAGTCTTTTAAAAACACACTTACAGTACAATCTAGGTTATCAGTGGCCTTCAGGGATGAGGAAAGGGTCTTCAAAAGGTTGTATATGCTTAGAATCAATGTCCATTATGTGGTACAATGTTTGTCATAGCCAAGATTCATGAGTTTAGGAATCAACAGGTGAAAGAGAAAATTGTACCATTGATCACAATCTCTAGTGATCTGCTAGCAAATTTTGCTTCCTGTTCCCATTCTCTTATTCTCTACTGCTTTGGAACTGCTCTGCAGTTCTAGAGAAGGGAATGTGTGTGCCAGGAAGCACAGCAGTGATATCGTTGAACTGGAAGCTCAGACTTTCCCCTGGTCATTTTGGTTTGCTCAGGCCTCTGAGTAGGTAACACCCAACTAAACTGGCTCAATATAATTCTGGATGTGGAAGACCAGTCCTAGGGAAGTTTATTGCTAGGATTATACAAAAGTACAACTATGAAGGAAAGAAGTCTTCTGTTTCTTAGAAACTTCAGTTTTTGCCTTCTCCTGGGACATCATTTCCTGGATTCTAGCATAGACTCTTTAGCCTTCAGAAAAGACCACTCATTCCTCCATTGTAGACCCTTTGGCCTCCTGATACAAACTCACACCAGACACTACGCTGGGCCCCCAGCCTCCAACTGGACCCTTCAGATCTCCAATGCAAAGACAGAACTTGTGCACTCTTCCACACCTGACTCTGTGGGCAGCCACTGTAACTGAACTTTGTAAGTTCTTGTATATTTGTATATCTTGCCTTAAACGTTTCTCTAGCAGCCACTGACTGATAAATATGGCAAACATATAAGTTGACATAGAATTATAATTTTAAAGTATTAATGAATAATGTATTTTACATGTATTGAAAATCAATATTTCTTTGAATTGAAACAATACTGATTGAATATGTGTATTTATGTACAATTCTTCCTTAAAGCTACAAAAATGTTTTAACAATTTGAAAACATGTAACTCTACTTCTATAAAGAAATCAAGAGAAAAGAATGAAAAACATGTGTCAAACAAATTTGGAAGATGGCAAGGTCATAGTAGTAATCCCTAATTTAACAAATAAGGAAAAGATGATACCCACACAGAGGAGAACAAACAAGAAGCATATCTAGGAGAGGTGCAGGAATTGAGGCACTAGCTAGCTCAAACTTAGGGTTCAGAAGAAACAGTTGGATGACCTGTAGCTTTTGCATCTAGGTAATTACCTCTTACTAATAATGAAGGAAACCAGGATATAGTCCTTCTGCAGGGAGGTATCTGCATAAATACTGTGCTAAAAGATCATGGCAACATTGAGAATACAGTTGCAGTTGCATAGGCACTACAGCAAATTAAGGTAGAATTATCTGTATTTACACAGGACCTGATCTAACCAGAAATGTTGGATAGTCTAAGAGAAAAGATTTAGGGATTATTACTACATGCAGGGAAAGTCCTAATTAAACTGTCCCTCTGTTCTTAACAAGATCAGATTGTAAATACACCTTGTCCCGAGTGAACAGCAAAAAATCACTTTTTCAGTGCATTGTGTGTAAGTATAAATAAGAGATAAAATAGGCAGATATCTAAGAGAAGTCATTTATAGCAAAAATGATCAGAAAAGAAAATAGCATCAAAACTCTGAGCAAAAATGGACCAAAGAAACAGAGTGGTAAGCATGTGTAAGACTCTGAGTTTAATACCAGTACCAAAAACAAATGAATACATGAATAAATGAATAAATTAATAAATGAAAACAAAGAGAAATTGAGAAAAAAACACGAACTGTAGAGGGAGTACAAGGGACTTTAATGACTGCGTCTTCAATGAGCCCTAAGAGATGACATTGTATAAATGTTAGTGAACAAATTAAAGTGTACAAGACAAAGAGTAATTTCTAAGAATAAGAAGAGCTTCTAGAAATTATAATACAAAGACAAATTTCAATAGCAACTACCCTGTTACAGATGCCCCGCCAAAGTCTCACAGGCTCAGAGTGTAACTTTTGAGAGGTGACTGGACCTTGAGTACTTGATCCTCATCAGGGGTTTGGTCCACAATCGAGTTTATAGTTAAATATAACATTGGAGGAGATGTACATTAGGGCTATGGTGTGGCGGTGTCTACCTCCCGCTTTCCTCCTTGATTTGTCTCTGCTTCCTACTGCCATACCTGAGGAATGTTCTGCAATGCTGTGCTGACTTGGAGCCAGTTAGCTATGGACTAGAACTTGTGCAAACTGAGCCAAAACAAAGCATTCCTCCTTTCAATTGTGGGTGTTGGTTATTATGTCTCAACAATGAGAAAGTAACTAAGAGACATGACTGTAATGTAAAAACAGAACTGATACAAGAAGTAAAAGGAGATTGCAGTGTTACACAAAGAAAGCAAAGCATGTATTAAAGATCCAAAATGAGAATACTATTTGAACTTTTAAAAGTGTTATAATCAAAAACACAATAGAATAATGATTTTTTAATTATAAGGACAAATGATGTTCAACTAGCTTTCTACATCAAACCAGTCATTTAAAATTGAGACGTACAATGTTTCAATAAAAGTCACAAAATTCTCCAAAGAACAGCAAAGAGCCTTCCTAAGGCTACTGACCGAAAGGACCCTAACATCTCCCTTGGCTACACTAAAGTTTAGGCATCTTCTTCTGAGCTAGAGCACTGGCTTCCCTTTTCATAGAGCACTTACTATAGAAAGTTGTCATTGTGAAATTTTTCTTTATCCCTTTGAGCCACAAATCTTTTTAAGACTCTGACCATTTTTTTTTTACCATTCTTGAGGACCAGAGAGTCATTTCTTTGAAGTTCAATCTCCAAGGAAGGCAAGTCGCCTAGCTCTTAGTTTCCCTTGGATGGCAGCCTTCTAACTTCAATAGATATCTTCCTTCATCTTGTAAAGTTACTTCCAATCACAGTTAGGAGGACTCCAGTGTTCTTTGAATAAACCCTGCTGCCCAGGACAGATACACTGTAATTTTCCTTACCTCAGTAATTAAAACTGACCATTTTTCCCACAGTCCTGGAGGCTATGAATTCCAAGTTCAAACTGCAGTGAGTGTCCACTGAGAACCTGTATAAAAACCATAGAATCCACCATGACCTAAATGAAACTTAATTCCCTCGCAAAGACTCCATTTCCAAAAACGATCACTTTAGGGATTTGAACTTGAACATATAAGTTGATTAAAGAGAAGACACAAACATTAAGTTCATACCAGGTAGTGTGAGAAAAGAAAAGTACACAAGTGAAACAAGTAAATTTCTAGATGAGGTTTGCCATACTGAAAAATGCAGAATTCTTTCAGACTTTGGTGCTGAATTAGTGATGGGATATATAGAATACTTTATTCAAAGAAACATCTGGCCAATTACTAACTTGGATGAAAATAAATTATATAAGAAAGGGAGTATAAATATTGTGCCACAGTTGCCCCTGATTCAAATAACATTTACACAATAAATATATTATAGAACATAATTAAATAGTATAATTGACACTATGCAGTAAATATATTGAGAGGAACAGAGGAAGACATGTATTTGTGAATGATAGGCCCACATAGCTGAATCCTCAGCTACTAGATAAGTGGCAAAAAAATTAACACCTAATCTTTAAATAGATAAATACCAAAGCAATACAAAAACAGCCCAAGAAGTTGATGACCAGTTCAGGGACTTTGGATTATAGGAGATGTAGCAGAAAATGCCACCACAGTCATTATATTTCAGTTTGTTAGTTGCCCCCGTAATAGTTCCATGTCTAGTTGCTCCTGTATCTTAGAAATGGCTAGTCACTGTGATATATAAATAGTCCCCATCATGCTCATTTTATAAACCAATCTGAATTGACAAGCTCTTGTACCTCTGTGCTTCCTAATTGCATGCCTTGTTCAGGTAAGATCCCTTGGGGCATTTAGTCAGTATGTCATCCTACTTGGTTTAAGCAGAATAAGAGTTTGATCGACTCTTGTTACTTAAGGTCACCTTCAGCGGAAGGGGGTCTGGGGGTTAACCTCTGAATGTCTTCTAAACAAATGTGTGACTGAGTAAAATGGACAGCATAAGCAATGTCTGCTTCATCTGTACACCAAGACTGGGAGGCAATGCCCTTGGTGGATGACTGGACCCTCACTTGAGGTTCCATTGTGATCAACATATGACATACCAGAGGCTTCATGCCCACCCTAGCTGAGTCATACCTAAAACTCCATGAAGACGCAACCACGTGGACATTAAATGGTCTGAAAATTCTACCCTAGCACCCTCTTTGGCCGCTGCAGTCACTGCCAACACCTACTCCCACCAACTCCCTTCTCCTGACTTACCTGCTTCCATCCAATTGAACTGGTTCTAGCTAGCAATTGTCTGCATTTTGTCACAGAGGCCCTCCCTCTAAGCCTTCTGCTTACACACCTGTCCTGGTCAGATTGGAGTCATCCAACATTCATCCAAGATGGCTGTCAACATTCCCTTCTGCGTTCCACATTTTGACTTAAAGAAGAAATTGGACTGACAGTCTTAACAAATGAGTTGCACTCTGTCAGGTCTGAATAGATAGGACAGATGGACCACTATCAAACCGGGCCCCGAGAGACCTCAGTCATTACAAAAGTTAGGGACAAACCTATTACTTTCCTGGTAGATAATGAAACACAATGCACTGTCTTCAAAAGTTCCCTTTGTCAAAAAGTTATCATCTCTGGGGCAACTGGGACCCCTGCCTCTCACCACTTCTGCTAGACAGAAACTTACAGCCAGAGAGGACATCTCCTTCACACCAAGCCAGTCAGCCGAACTCATTAAAACCTATACATTCAACTTTTACTGTTCTCCAAGAAAATAAATGATGCCTGAATCAGCCTGAGATAGATAACCACAATCCTAAAGTTCTGAAAAGTCTCCCCTCAGAGGCCTAAACTAAAGGCCCACCTCTGGGCATGGACCTCAACCATGCTGCCTCACCACAGCCCCCATTGCTATCAGATGTCACAAAATAACACTAACAGGCACCCAGCCACTCAGCAGTCTGAGAGACTTCATCACCTTGGGCAAGATCTCTGTGCTGTCCAGAACACGAGAAAGATGCCTGCCTTTGCTCATGAGTTGCTCCCATAAGCCCCTTCAGTTGGAAAAACCCTGAGATGAAAGGTCAGTTCACTTGGACACAATCACTGTAAAGGGTTAAAAACTCTGCCACCTTGATTCTGCATCTGTGTCCTGCACAATAAAACATTCATCAACCCAAGCTGCTCAACCAGTCGTGCCGTCCCCACCACCAGTTCTGTCTCCTCCACAGCCTCTTGCTCTGCGGTCAACAACTCCTCCTCAGTCTGTTTAATACTAAAGAATGCCACCTTAGGTTAGATGGTGCCAAAGCCTGAGTAAAGTCAAAAGTGCCTGCCTCTGCGCTTGATCCTGACACTTGGGTAGACAGGGTTCTCTCCCGAGGGCATCCAAACTCGAACAGAATGCCACTGAGGGCCATGAAGCCTGAGGTAAATATCGCACTGGTCCCTTGGGAGACCTTGCAGAGGGAGGTAAAAAGCCAATAAACATCTAAAGTCATTGAAGTTACTCATTAGAGCCCCCACTGAAAACATTCTGCCAAGGCAGGTCCTGTGAGATCAATGGACTCTTCACCAAACACAAATTCCTGTACATGTTTGAATGCCCTATTCCCTCCGTGGATGTGGTTAGCCTCCCTCACACCTGGGTCCACTGTCCTGGACTTGATATTGACTCTGACTGTACCCTGGGAAGAAACACTATCATCTACATCAGTCTAACATGCCTGATAATCATAACCTAAAATTTTGAGAGACTCATTTCCAGAAGTATGGACAAAAGATTCACCCCTGGGGCTTGACACTAATTTGCTCTTTTGGTGATCACACTCTGTCCCAAAGTATCCCCACCTTCATCAAACAGTACGTCTCTCTTGTCTGAAAAGCGAGTTCAAGATACCCAAGCTGCCAGTGTTGCCATGATTGCCCTCTGTATACGTTGTCTTCACAAAACCGTTGCAACAATATCTGACAGAAACTAATTATTAAAAAAACTCCATAACTTCCTTGCTGTTGCTGGCTTCTGTATACTTACTCAAACTGTCAGTCCCTGGGACCACCCAAAGGCCTCCAGGAGATGCATTTTCCTCAGTGCTCTGACAGCCACTGTCCTTGTGATCAAAAAACCTGACAAGCTCGCCTTAATCGAGACCTAACTGTCCAGGTGACCACGCGCTGTATTGGGATGAACTGTCCTAAAAAATAACGCACCCCTGACAGAACCTGAGTTCACCCTGTTTCCAGATGAAAGGAGCTCTGTTAAAAACAATGTCTGACAGCTTGGATATGCTATGATCACCTTGGACAAAACTGTTTGGCCAAAACTCTCCTGCGGGGATGATCTGTACAGAGAACTGCTGTTTGGAAACCTGCCACCAATGACACAAAATAATCTGGTCCAGAGGCTTAACCCCCCCTCTGGGTATCCAGTTGACTAAAACATCAACCCAGCCCCAGACCTGCCCCTACCATATGTTCTACAAGCTAAGCTTGAGCCACTGCACTGGCACCTGTACCGCTGCAACAAGCTCAGACTTCAGCATCTATGTCACTGCTCCCAACTTCCTATTCTTTATCCATACTAGAAAGACAAAAAAGTGTATAAGGTCCTTCTGTAGAAAGAATCACTCCTAGATATGGCCTATACTTGGTCATCAGTAGTGACCACAGGTAACACGGGTAATTCAAAACTAGACTAAGAGAGACTACATGCAGCTTGTAACCAGTTAAAACACAAGCTATATCTGTAGACATTCCTGCACACATATAACCCATGTACATATTAAATATCTCCACAAGTCTCAAAAATCCAGCCTTAATTCTGCTAAAAAATTCACCTGGCCAGCTCCTCTGAGGCTTACTCTAAAAGACAACACCGCATGAGTGACTCGAGAACCCCCTTTACAGGACTGCTCCCTACCTATTCCCCTGGGCCACTGTGTCTTTTTCAGGTTGCTTACGGCATTCCTTCATTCCCTGCCCCCTGCTAGCTGTGGGTTTTAATTGTCCTTATTCTGTTTACCCCAGTCCTTGCTTTCCTGTCCTCTGTTAGTTGTTTCTCTATGGACAGTTGCCCCAAAGTAAAACAATTGAACACTTGACCAAGATCTGATGACCATCCAGAACCAGGGGACCCTGTCCTGGAACAGAGTAGCTCACTTGCTACCCTGTCTGAGAAATGTTACCGAATAGACAGGCCTAAATTCTAGCTGGGCCTTGTCTCAAAAGATCACATGTAATATGTCCAGCACAGATTTGCTGAGAAAATGAGAGAGGAGGGAAATTTAACCAAAAACGTTTAGCCCAGTCAGTACACTTTAGTTTGTTAGTTGCCCAGATAATATTTCCTTTTCCTGATTTGATTGCTCTAGCCTCTTAGAAACAGCTGGTCACTGTAATGCACAGCTGGTCTTTACAATGTGCATTGTATAAACTATCCCTAATTGATAGGTCATTCTGTCTCTCTCCTTCCTGACTGCTTATCCAATATAGATCCTAGACGACTAGAGACCAGAGCCTGATGTTTTGGGGATAGTCTCCATCAGTGTCCGCTGATGTAAATACATCAGCCTCCAAACCCTGGGAGTACTTTCAGTGTTTCTGTTTGCTGTTGCAGAGGTAATTCTGGAAAATAACTCTTTTTCCTCATAATCCTAGGGCTGTTTCAATTTTTAAATGGAAAGTATACAAAATTGAAATATAATAAATGCATGACTTAGAGAAACATGAAGGTTCGAGACAAAGAAACAGTTGGAAAAATAAAGATGTAGATGAAAGGGTAAAATAATAAAATAAGAAGAAAGTGAATTTTAAATTCACTACATAGATCAGTTTCTCTAATAAGTATTTGAAAGTTCGGATTTGCCTCAATTGGTACATTAGTAAGAAACAGTAACTTAACTAGAATAAAATACATATCAGAACTGTAATAAATTGCAATAATTAACCCTGTCACAAGCTACGCCTGTTACTAAGTGTCCAGGGCTGCCTTCCAGGCTCCTGTGACCATGCTCAAAGAACTGAGCAAGACAACCAAAATGAAAAAAACTAGAGATTTTAAATTTATTAACGGTAATAAAAATAATGAAACTGTGAGAATGCTCCGTAAAGAAATGCTGTGCACGCTGAGTGTGAGCTGCTCAGGACAGGGAGTACGCCGTGCAGAAGGCAGGCGGGGCAGTGGGAAAGCTCACAGTGGACGAGAAGTTAATGGCCATCACATTTACAGTCTTATTCGAATGTCAGAGCTAGGCCATCCCACGAAAACCTTCCTGATCTTGCAGCAGAAGCACTGAAGTTGGTATTCTCTGATTGGTGTCAGGTGCAGGGCTCAGAAGCTCTTGTGTGCACGCATCCTGAATCTCCACGTTTAACAGGGCATGGCCATTTTCTCTACTGCTCTGCTGTGCCCTGATCTCTTGTTTCATTTCCCCTTGAGACACATAAATCCCCATAATTTTTATGAGCTGCTGGAAATCTCTTTCTTAATATGATTACTATGGAATTAAAGGGGCTATAGGCTGTACCTTCTGGGTACTGTATGTTCTCTAACTACCTTGAGATTTTGTGACTCACTAACTGAGTTGCAAAGAAAAATCTGTCAGAAGACAATGAGAAAATTTAGTGAACTGCTGAGTTGAGAAAACTTCGTCAATTTGTTATGAAGTCATGGGCTATAGTTTGGGTCACCATCTGAAGCCCTGAGTTGGTAATCTCCACTGCTTAGTTGTGGATGCAGACCCCAGTATAAAGAGGAATAGATCAGAACATTTCCAGGTCTCTCTTAAAAAAGTGGAGTATGACAGATTCAGCAGTTAAAGATATTAAGTTTATTTCCGCACTTCTTGTGGAACGGAAGGCGTGACAAAGAGGAATAGTAGATAAATAACCAAGAACCTAAGAGCAGTGGCACTAGCAGAATTACCTATGTTATGGACAGAAGTCCTAACAGAGCAGCCCATTTAAACTGAAATGGTTTAGGGGTTTTTAGCAATTCTGCTTATTTGTATCTGAAGCAGAACTGGAGCCCCGCTTTTTGCAGAGAAGCCTGTGATCGTCCAGAGGTTCAAAATAGCAGCGTTCTTTAAACAAAGAAAGTGGTCTAGGCTTGCTAGGGTTAGTATAGATGTGGAGTGGGCAGGTTTGCAGGTGCTTCCACTGTCTAGTGGTTGCTGCTTATTCTAGGCATGTGAAAATTTGGGTGACTAATTGCCATGTAGGCCTTTATAGCTTGTCACCACATCCCCCGAGGATATACCAGTTTGTTTTCTAGGCTAGTTTTAATGATTCCCTCAGTAACTGAGATTAAAGCTAGTGTCTTGAAGGGCTGTCCCTTCAAATAGGCATGTTGAAACAAAAGTGAAGAAGATCTGACTAGGGTTCTCCTTGGCCCCAATTATGCCTGTAAACCCAGTGAAGGGTTTTTAGGGAAGGAAGTTAAAACAGAATAATTGTATTTGGGTACTCATGGTGTGCAGCAGCACCACCTATGGTTTTCAAAGGAAGTAGAGATGTCTGTAAACAAGCACGTGGCAGATTTCCTTGGATCCCTTGAGGCTTCTACATCAGAGCTGAAGGTGAGGGTTTTGGCTGCAGTTTCTAGGAGCAGGAAGAGTCGATTTTCCTGTGCCACGAGTCGGGCACAAGAGCCACTTGACTCATGGAACAGTGCCTGGAGGGAGCTTGTTACTATGGTGTGTCCAGCAGCCTGTCTTCAGGCATTCAAAACAAGAACTCTCTTTGATTTAACTTGGGTTTTCCTTTAGGTGACTTGGGAGCATTTAAAGCATTGTCAATTTTGACAGTCGTATGTTTTTCCTATCCTTTTATTTTCTGTGCCGTCACCTTTTATCCCCATCTAGATTTCAGTTGTTTAACAACAGAGAAGGAAACATCTAGCAATTGTGTCAGGGCCATAACACAGAGGTCTGGACACACATCTCCAAACTTACCAGGATCCTTGAAAAACACTGTCTTTCTGAGGCAAGTTGCTGAGTCACTTACAATCTCCCTGGTGCTGGAAAATCCAGCACTATCTGCACACCTGCACTGACCATCCTTGGAACTTTAACCTCAAACATTCCAACCAGATTCCTCAGAATCACAGTCCCCTCTCCAAACCCTGTGTAAACTTACTTTCCCCTTCAGCCAGCTGCTGAAATCACCCATGATCTCAGCTTGTCTAGACCCAGAAAAATAAAAGCAGCCTTTTGCTCACATAAACCCCTGATTCTGGGTGGTTAGTCATGCACAATTAATAACATCTTGGTGCTGAAAGCTGGGATAGGGTAATCCATCTTTAGAGTCTTACACCTTATCTTAAGCCTTAAATGCACTGAGGGTGTTCAGTGATATTGGCCCAGACCTTGTTCCAATGCTTGAGGCAGCTACCCAGCTCCTGCCACACCAACTGCCTCAGATCTGGTAATATTTTTCTCTCTTCCCTCTCCACGCTTTTAAGATTCATTGTGTCTTTAGACCTTCTATGCCTGCTGCCACACCTGCTTTCTAGTCCTACTGTCTCTCCCTTTATACCTCCTCCTTCCCCCAAAGTAGAGAGGCTTGCCCTGTTTTCTGTGTCTGTCAACTCAGTGATCATGGAAAAACCCTCCAGGAAGAACTATCTTCCCATAGTGGTTAGTCAGTTGAGGTGATGACTGCCTTGGGCACTCACCTACGTTCTGTCACAGTCCTGGTCACAACTGAAAACATCCCTTGTAGACTTTGGTGTCCCTCTATTTTTGTCCCACCAGGTATGACAGTTACCTCTCTCTGCTTCTCCATGGCAAACTTACTTACTTCTATTCCTCTTTCTTTCTCCTAGCCTGTCTCTTGAATACCCTGAAATGTCTTCATCTCTATCTTGATCTGAAACTCAAATGTCTAATATTCTTCTCCAACACCAGATGGCCACAGTACAAACTGAACAAGGGCACATGTTGGGCAGAAAATGGTGCTTTTGATATCTCTATTCTGTGGGACCTAGACAATTATTGCCTGAAGCAGAGCAAATGTTTGGAAGTGGCCTCTCTACAGGCATTGTTTACACTCCATAATATTCCCCGTTTGGGTGCCTCATGCAATTCCTCTCAAACTCTTCCTTTTTCCCTTCCATCTGCACCCTCTCCACCAGACGCAAGCTGGTCTCTGACAGCAGATACACTGAGCTTCATGCTTTCCTAGCAGCCTCCTGCACCTCCTGTCCCCGAAGCTGTTCCTCTGCCTCCCCAAGAGCTTCTCATTGCTGCATTTGCACCGTCACCTCCTGCAGGGCCCCCTGCCAGTCTAGCTCCTCTCCCCTCTATCTGGAACTTTCCCTTGACTCTAATCCTCCCCTCTATGCTACCACACCTCCTCATACCCAATCTGCAATGCAGTTGGGTCCCAATTCTTGCTCTAGTTCCAACTCTGTGAGGTGGTGGGAGCAGAAGGAATAATTAGTGTTCATGTTCCTTTCTCTTTAACTGACCTTTCTTGTTACAGTTTGTGTCTAGGTGTTCCCCAAAGCTTCATGCAATCATGGGGTATAGGCTTTTCAGAGGTAAGTGAATCAAGAGTTTGTGATTGATTCATGGTGCAATGCTCAAATTAAGGGTAAGAGTACTACACTCCTTCGTAAGGTAAGCACCCTGTCTGTTTTGGTATTTTTGCTCTCTTCTGTCTGCCATGTGTTCTCCAGCCTTGAAACCAGACAATTATGGACTGAATCCTCTAGAAACTGTGAGCTAAATCAACCTTTACCCTTTTAAGTTTGGGTGTTAGATATTTTCACTCAGCAATAAGAAAAGTAACTAAGACATTTCCCAAACTAACCAGAGTCTACGCTCCTTCTCCTCAGGTCCTATCCAATATATCCAAGAGTTCTGGTACCTAGTAAAGTCATATACTCTAACCCAGGATGGTTTAAATATAATCTTTCACTCCACTGTTTTCAGATGAGCAGGAACAGGTGGCCCAGTTCTATGAAGATGACAGGGACCTCCTTCAGGCCAACCTTCTGACAGCTACTGCAGCTGTCCTCTGGAAAAACCCACACTGCAACTATCAGGCAGAATCTGAGAACACAGACAACTGAGACTGCATGATCTCCTATTTAGTAGAGGAACTTTACAGAGTGGCCCAGAAGGCAGTTAATTTTGATAAGCTCAAAGAAACCACTCAGGACAGGAATGAATATTCAACTCAGTTTATGGCTCCCAACCACTGCCCTCAGGTGATTCACAGCAAAGCCAGAAGGATCACTTATCTTAAAGATGTATCTTATAACCCAATCAGGACCAGATATTCATAAAAAAACTTCAGAAACTAGAGGCTGGTCCTCAAACCTCACAGCAGGAGATCATCAATGTGGTCTTCAAAGTTTTTAATAGCAGAGATGAACGTGCTCAAAAACAGTGCATTTTTGAGCTGTAGATGTTAACCTTGGCTGTAAGAAACCCTCAGGCTGGAACAACCTCCATTTGATGACTAAAAGCATTTCTAAGGCCTCCTTGCCCAACGGTGCCCTCCAGGACAGTACTTCAAATATCTCGATTAGTCACTGGACCAGGGAATGTCTGCAGGGTAGGATACCTCCTAACCATGTCCCTCCTGTGGGAGTCCCAGCTGGAAGCTGGGTTGCCCAGCATAGCCCCCGCTGCCTCTGGGCCACAACCCCAGTGACACCTGATTGGCTTCTTTCCAGACCTTCTAGGCGTGGCCACTGAAAACTGATTTTTCCTGGAAGCTTTGGAGGTCTCTTAGAACATCTCCGATGGCCATGTGGGGGTTAGGCAATAGTGGATGGTAAGTCCACCCCATTCCTCATCAACACTGGGGCCACACACTCCACTTTGCCTTCCTTCCAAAGACCAACCTCCTTGGCCCCAATTGCTGTTGTAGGCAATGACAGCGAGGTCTCCAGAATTTAATAAAAGAAATTAAGCCTAAATCTGATGCCAATTCCCCACACTCATTTTGAGTCATCCTTATTTGTCAGGCTCCCCTTGTAAGGGAGGACATCTTAGCCAAACTGTCAGCTACACTGACCATCCGCAGGGCACACCCAATGCTTATAGAAACCCTAATGACTCCTTCCCTAGCCCTTTCCCAGGTTCCCAACACTTCCCTTCCTTTCAACTCAAGTCTGGGACACTTCCACCCCATCCCTAGATTCACTCCAACAGTCACTTACCACCCCTCTCAAGACAGCACTCTTACCTGCCCAATGACAGTACCTCATTTCTGACCTGTCGGTAAGGGGACTACAATCCATTATGTCTCACCTCCTGGGTCATAGTCCTTTAATGCCCATCAACTCCAGCACAACACTGCCATTCTCCCAACGCAAAAGGCAGGTGGCTCTTACAGACTGGTACAAGATCTCTGCCAAATCAATCAAGGTGCCTAAAACTTTTAATGTTTGTCCTCCATCCCTTCATTTACCACTCATTACTCTGTTTTACATTTAAAAGATGACTTTTTCATTACTCCTCCAGACCTTTCCTCAAACCCTCTTTTTGTCTTATCTCTGGACTGAGCCTGACATTCTTGAGACCTAGCAGTTAATGTGGGCTCTCTTGGCTCAGGGCCTCTGGGAAAGACCCTACTAATTCAGTCAGGCCTTTGAGTGTAGTTTAATTTTTCTACCTTCTTCCTCTCATTTCATACATTATGTAGATGTCCTCCTTCACTACGGCCCTTCCATGAAGACAACCTCTTAGTGCAGCATCTAGCTTCCAAGGGACAGTGTGTCTCTTCCTCTAAGGCCCCAATCTCTTCCCATCCATCACCTATCCGGGCATCATTCTCCACAAGCATGCTGAGCCATACCTCCAAATTGTGTCCAAACCACAGTCCTCTCCTTTTTGACATAATAGGATACGTTCAGCTGTGGATTCCTGGATTTGCCCTTCTCACTAAACTACTGTATACATTTATAAATGGAGACCTCACTGAGTGCTCAGATCACAAGACTTTCCCTCCCTCACTAATCCTTTCAGTCTGTAAAGGAATCCCAAAAAACAGCCCTCACATTTGATCTTCTAGACTCCATCCAACCCTTCAATCTTTATACAACTGAGCACAGGGCACATGCACCATTGTGTCACAGGGTCTCAGCTCCTGCCCCAGTGAGCTCCTGTCCAAAGAACTTGACCCCACTGCCTTAGATTGGCAAACATGCCTGTGTGCTGCTGCTGTGGCAGCCCTGATGTTGCTAGAGGCACTCAAATCCCTAGATGTGCTCCACTCACCCTTTAGTCCTCTCCTAATTCTCCTGAACTCATGTCTTAAATCGGGGTCTCACATTTTGCTCTGTCCCTCACCATCTTCAGATCCCCATGCTCTTCATAGGAACTCCTATGGTTACCATCACCTTGGGCCCTGGTTTTTAACCCAGTCCCTCACTTCATTAAGTTGCCCCCACTTACAGTCAAGACCACAAAATTGTATACCTAATTGACCAGAAACTGCCCCTTTTCCTCACATCTCCTCCCTCCCCTTTGCTAACACGGACCACACCTGGTTTACTGTTGGAAGTTCATAAAAGCCCACCCCAACTTCCTTGCCAAATATACTAACATCTATGATTCTACTATTCAAACTGCAGTTCTCCCTCAGTCCACCATCTCTCAGAAGGCTGAAGTAATTGCTCTGACCCAGGCACTTGCATTAGTAAAGGGTTTGCAAGTTAATATCTGTACAGATTCAAGGTATTCGTTCCATATACTACAGAATTATGCTCCTTCTGGGCAGAAAGGGGATTAATCACCTCCTGAAGGTCTTCAATCATTAACTCACACTTACTAATTAAAGTCCTTCTTCTAGCCACCCTACTACCAACTCAGGAAGGAGTCTTTCATTTCGGAGGGTACTGGAGACTTTCAGACCCCACAGCTGTCAGAAACAACTTTGAAGATAAAACTGCTAAACAGGTAGCCAGCTGGCCCTACCATGCCCCAAGGGTCAATATTCCATCCTGTCTGGCATAGCTCTGCCTATTCCCTTTCTGAATGCCAGCAATATCAAAACATTCCCACCAAATATGAGTAGTTCCTAAATCAAGGAAACTTCCTCCTCCTTCCTCACAGGTCGATGCCATTCTTTCATCTTTTCATGACAATTTCATGCAGCCTACAGATGCCTAACCAGGCATGAACATCTTATTTGCTTTCTGTCTTGAAAAATTCTTCTTAAAATTATCACCACTCAATGCTGTGTTCCATGTGACACAACTCAACTTTCTCTACCATCAAGCAGGAGACTTCTCCAACTCAGGACTGGAAACGGATTTCACCCACAGGGCTATGAGTGCATAGGTTCAGATCCCTTCAGGTCTGGGTAGATACCTTTACAGGATGGGTGCAAACCTTTCCTACAGGCTCAGAAACCAGTTCAGTCATTATACTGTCTCCTAGTTGCTGTTATCCCCCAGTTTGGCCTCTCTGCCTCCATGCAATCAGATAACGACCCAGATTTTATTAATCAAATTGTGCAATGGAATCACTTCACCCACTACCAATCTCAGTCATCTGGTAAGGTAGAAAGAGCCCTTAGCTTCCTTAAAATCCACCTTCCTGGGTCAGAATATAGCTCAATGACACAGCACCTGCCTGGAAAGTGCAAGGTTCTGCGTTTGATTCTTGATATAGAAAGAAAGCAAGAAAGAAAGAGAGAGAGAAAGAGAAAGAGAAGAGGAAGAGAAAGAAAGAGAAAGAGAAAGAGAAAGAGAAAGAGGAAAGAAAAAAAATCCACTTCACTAAACTCACATTTCAACTCCAAAAAGACTGGATTTTCCCCCTTCTAATGATCTCCTTAGCATAGGAAATACAGACTATTTGAGATTTTACAGGGCCACAGCTTTCTGCTCAAGCCAAAACTCAGCCCAGAGACCAGCCCCATCGGAAATTGTCTCTCAGTTCTGTGACAAGCCCTAACGGAAATACAACATGCAATTAATCTTCTCCTACCTTCCCCAGGCACTCAGCCTTATGGAGATAGCTTAGCTAACAAATTGGCCTTGATTAAAGATTTAAACCCCTGATCCCACAGCCCAAGTGGATGGGACTCTTTCAGATCATCTACAGTGCTCCAACAACTGTTAATCTGCAAGACCTTCCACAGCGGGTGCTTCACTCCAGGATAATCCTGGACCCTGCTGACAATCCACCCATTCTCTGCTCCTCTTTTAATTGCAAGTAATCTCTCCTTCCCTAAGGCTGACCCAAATTCCAGAAGATATTTAAATGGCTTGTCTTTTCATCTTCTGCAACTTCACTTCCTTCCTTCAATCAATCTATGCTGATTTTACTTGGTTTCATCCTTACACCACCACCCTAGAATCCTTGTTTAGATCTCCTTTTTCGGTGCATTCCATGTGATTTCTCCCCAGAGCAAATCACACTGTTTTACTTCCTTCTTACATTCTTCCCATTCAGTGATTGATAGAAAGGGCCTTATACAGCTTTGGTTCCTATTATGCATTTTCCTGTGGGTTTTACTCTCAATGCTGCTGGGACTCTCACTCAGTTGTTTTTCACCTTAGGGATGGAATCGTTTTTCATGCTCACACTCATTCTCCCCCCAGCTAGATCCTTCCTCCAGTTCACTCTCTTCTTCCTTTTGCCATGCTCCGTGGCTGCATCACTGCAACTTCTCCTGCTCATTCCTAATTTTCTCTACAAGACTCTACTGTTAACGCATTCCTTGTTAAAACACTCTGACTGTACTTAACCAGAAGTTGCTGTGTGTTTTCACATCTACAGCAAAATATATGGGCATTCCCATTCCTCCCCAGTCTCAGTCCTCAGTCCTCACATACCACCGCCAATACAAAATGGAGGGTCCACTCTAATGCCTCAACAAAATGTCCATAGCCATTTTCCTGTCTCTGACAAGAAAAAGGCCTCCAGTCAGGATGCACGGTCCAGCTCCTCCAGTCCTATTTCACAGATGTCTTTAAATATGAAAGTTTCTAAACCAACACATAGCATCATGACCACTAACCCTACTCTGACCTTCCAAACCCCCATTTACATTTGGCATATTATGTCCTCTAGCATATTACTAGGACATCTACTCTCCCATCAGTGTAACTGCTAGGTACTGCTACTGGCCTCAGGTGATTATGCCAGCCACCAGGTTACTCAGGATGCTCTATTCACTCAGCTCGTCCACCTTTTCAGTCCTCCCAGTGACAGCACCTCTGCTCCTGTATAGAGTTCTTCAGTGGATGTGACATCCTCCCCTGGACCCCTTGTCATCCATCTCCCACTTGCTTAAGTAGCCTCCTCCTGCCTGCCTTTAACCATCCTTTGCAATGGCTCCTAATAGATATCAATTCTTCCTACAATTGAAAAGAATTCTGAGTCTTCTTCTTCCAATGGGAAAACAGAAAAATAAGTGCCAATCAAATACCCTGCCAGAGACCCTTCCAGCCCCTCCTAGGTGCCGCCCTTTCAGACACCTTGGACACCCTGCAAAGAGATAAATAAAAGAATCACACACCCCTTTAACACGCACCACTAGTTCTGTTTACCCAGCCAAGGAGTTTTCTCCTTTTGTGGGACCCCCACACACTTGTGCCTTCCCATTAACTGAACTGGCACCTGCACACAGACCAGCTCAGCCTAGAAATAGATGTTACCCCAGAAAACCAGAGTCTGCCAGTAACTATTAAATCCCAGGTCCTACAACATAGAGCAATACCCCTATGATACCCCTGCTTATCAGTTTGGTGATCACCACTGCCATAGGGACCAGCATAGCAAGGCTATCTACCTCCCAGATCTACTGTCACTCTCTCTCCTGAGATCTTTCTGACAGTGTTGGAAATAGCTGACTCCATTCTCACTTTAGAGAACCAGATAGGCTCCCTGGCAGCAGTGACCCTTCAAAACCATAGAGGTTTAGATCATCTCACTCCTGGGAAAGGCGAATTATGCATCTTCCTTGGGGAAGAATGTTGCTTTTACCAAGGAGTCAGGCGTTGTATGGGCTACAGTCAAAAGACTGACAGAAAACAGACAGAAGGTAGACAGTTCCCGTCCCACTCTTAAACTAATGTTTGGGATGGGCCTCGTGGCTTCTGTGAACTGTACCTCTAGTCTGTATCATCATCCTCTTTCTTTGTGGGAGATGCCTCCTCAGGCTTTTCTCACGGTTTGTACAGGACCACGTGCAGTGATTACTTGCAGACAGATGCTGGCCCTGATCACTCCACGATGTAACCCTATTCCCCAAAGTTTCTCTCCAATTAGGCTGCCCGTGCTGCCCTATTTGTCATGCATGAAATGCTCATGAGAAACGGCCCAGTTGTCTCCTCATCTCTATACATCAAAAAACAAAAAAAGTCAGAATGTTATCTCTGACACAGCAAGACCATTTTAGCAGACAGGCCATTCTCAGAAAACTACAGGAAACCACTAAAAGGACCATGCTGACTTAAGCAAACAGAACAGATGGCCATAAAGAAAATTTAGGACTGGACATACAATCTCTCTGCTACCGGAAAATCCAGCACTATCTGCACATCTGCACTGACCATCCTTAGAACTTTGACCCAATCATTCAATCTAGAATCACTGGGATAATAATTCCATCCCCAAACTTTATGTAAACTTAATTTCACCTCCAGCCAGCTGCTGAAATCATCCAGGGTCTCAATGTGTCTGGACCCAGGCAAATAAACGCAGCCTTTTGCCTGCATAAAACCTGTGATTCTGGGTAGTTATTCTTGTGCTGTCAGTAACACATACTAAACCCAACCCATATTGCATTAGCAGGTAAGTTTTTTGTTTGTTTGTTTGTTTTCTAGATTATCAGGGTCAAATCATTTCTATTTCTAGTTTTGAGGGACACAGCCCAGTGGTGAGGTCACTAGGATCTGCATGGTGTTTCCGTTAGAACTCTATATTGTAGCCTATTGACTCCTTAGAGATAATTGTGGAGCCTTCCAGAGGCTTCCAGAAAAAAAGGAACCACCCAAGAGATCAGTGTGGAGTTCCCCTTCGTCACTGGAGAAACGATATTCCTTATATTTATTCTCTAATACTTTCATGCTTTCTTTAAGGCAGCAGACGCAGAAGCCTCCTTTTCAGCATTTAAGTGAAAATGAAAGAGTGAGAATGAAAAAAACCCTTAAAAATTTACTAACAGTCAGTCTGAGTCAAGCTTTATTGAGTGTTCCTTTGTTCTGCTTAGGTCCTCAGGCATATTTCTAAATTGTCTGAAATTCTGTTACCAGGACAGCTCCCTCCTGGCTGGTTTTGTGAAAGCAAAACAATACACACAAACAAACAAACAAACAAAACTGTCAGTGGGTACTGGGGTGCCCAAGAATCCCTTCCAGTCTTGGCCCTTGTTGTCCTGATTCTGCAGCAGATGATTGAAGATGTTATTCTCTGATCAGTATCAGGTGCAGGGCTCTGAAGCTTTTCTGGGATGTGTCCTAAATCTCTGTGATTGTCAGAGCATGCCCAATTGCTCAGCTATTTTGCCGCGCCCTGATTGCCTGCCTCAGCTCCAAACTACTCAGAGCCCTGTGATTCACAACTACCTAGCACCAGTACTGTGTGGTATAGTTCTAATACAATGTATTATTGAACTGTTATGAATTGTTTGAATTCCTTCAAAAGAACTCAGACATATTACAAATCAACATTTTTTACCCTAAATAGCTGCTTGAGGAATTCATCATTCTCTAACATTCTGTAACTTCTACCTACCCCTTTTGTTCTAAGAAATTTTGCTTACCTCTTACCTCACAGAGAACTTGAACATGATCAAATCACATTTTTGTCTTACTCTTTAATCCTACATCTTCAAATATATTTTTAATTTTCACCAGTGCATTCTTTTTCTCTCTCTTCACAGGAGTGTTTGAAAACTCAAATTTGTGCCTCACTTCCACCCTTCTGGTGGTCTTTACAAAGTTCCTGGCTAGAGGTGTGAGTATTAAGGATGATCCAGCTCTGTTGATTGTGTTAAATCCACTAGTGCTCAAGAATATGTAATAAAACACCTCAAGCCCAACTGTTAGAAAAGCTATTAGAAATATCTGGATAGGAGAGTCATATTGAAGCACTTTTCATGTTGTAACCTTTTCCCAAACCACACAATCTAATATACTTTACCTACACTGTTGCATTATGTTTCTAAAGATAAAAAGGGGACCACTGTGACTATACAAGAGGACAAATTATTTTTGAGTATGCCTACCATCTTTTATATGTACTGTGAGCAAGTTCTGGAGATGTCTTAATTCAAGAATCATTTTCGCATCAAGGATATCTCATTTGCTTACAATTACTTTTACACTCAAAAAATTTCTTTCTGACCTGACCCGTTTGACACGGCTCTCACTGAGACTTAACTTTTAATTTCCTCATCTTCGCTGGTCTTTTTATCCTAACAGCATATAATCTCAAGACTTACCCAAGACAGTCATAGCATTTCAACACCTTCTTCTAAATTTTACTCCTACCAATAAATTTTGTATGTTTTCCCTTGACATGTCTTTAATCTGTCCTCTCACATAAATCATCGTCACTGCTGATTCTTTCCGGTTATGCTTAGAGCTACTCCAATAACCTTCTGTTGCTTCCCTGTTTCACAAGTATCTTTGCTTTGACCTGCAGATCTGCACATCCCCATTAGACATGTTCACGTATGCACTGCACAAACATTGCGATTTAACATGTCCAAACCTGAGACCAGAACTCCAGGCTTCAGACTCGTTTCTTCTCCACCCACCTTAAACCAATGGAAGTCATGGCACACAGCCGTTCAAGGGTATTTCTGATCATCCTGTTTCATTTCTTTTATCCTAATAGTTACAAGGTTTTAAAAATTATGTGTCATAAGTATTTCTCAAATCTATCCCTATTTCTCAGTTAGCAGCGGAACTATCTTTACTTATTTAGGAAACAGTTATTTTCATGTGGAGTTCTGAAACCATTTTATGGCCGATGTTTCTGCCACCAGATTTGCCTGCTACTTCCCCCTGGCCTGAGAACAGAGTGCATTTGCGGTGAATTCCACACACAGTAAGAACAGCTCTGTTTCCTAATTTAAAACCATCTGATGCTCTTTATTGCTGGAAGGATAAAGCTCTTACAGCCTTGGCTAGCTTTATAAACAATTCTAATGCCCTTTCTTATATTCTCCTCAAATTAAACTCAACTCTCATGTCACTATTTCATTTTATACCCATTATTTTTATTTTTCAAAGGCAAAGTATCCTCATCTTCTGGACTTTCATATGCTTTGTTGCATTTTATGTAAAATGTTGCATTTCTTTACCAAACACTCTCTTCAGTTTTCCTACTTCAGTTTCCTATATTTTAGTATTTTATACTAATAGTATTTTATACTAATAGTATTTTATACTAATAGTATTTTATACTAAAATATACCACAAGTGAGTGGCTTAAAACAACAGAAGTTTATTCTTTCACATTTTTTTCAGGCTGAAATTTAAATTAACAATGTCAGCAGGCCGTGTTCTCTCTCTCTCCCTCTCCCTCTCTCTCTCTCTCTGTTCTAAAACAGTTACATGTCTTTTTCCAGACTTCTGGTGGTTATTGAAAATTCTAGACATAGTTGGACTCATATTATCCTGATTTTTGCTTCGTTCAACACCTGACATTCTTTGTGAGCTACCTGTGCTTTCTCCTGGCCTTTTTATAATCACACAAGGGCATGTATCGTCTGCTTTAGGTCTGTCCTAATCCACTATGAACACATCTTCACTAGTTGCAGCAGCAAAAATTTTATTTCCAAATAAATTCTCGTTCTGGGAAAACAGATTGATAAAATTTTCAAAGAACATTAATCCGGGGTAAATGTCCTTTTTATCTCTTGCAATTGCAAATGGATATCCCTTAACATCTTAATCATGATATTGCATTGAAAATTCCTACTGCTTTGTCTTTTTTCCAATTTCGTCAACATAATCAGCATGTTTACCTTCTATGCCATTTTATTTAACTTTTTGTACCTACAGCATTGCCTGACAGAAAGGAAAGGTGTGACATACGGTTTTTTGAAAGACAAATAGGTAAAAACAAAGAACAGAGAATTAAAAACCTCATCTTAAACTTCTCAGTCTTCTTAGAGATTTCAGAATAACTTGCTAAACCAAAACTGACTTTGTAAATAAGGTCTGTTTTGAAGTAAAAAATATGCATTCCTCTTTCTATCTCTTTGAGGTCATTTTAGAGCAAACACAAAAACGAAAGGAATAAAATTTTAAATAAACTCAAGTCTTCCGAAGGCGTGGCAATCTCGTTCAGCCCGTGCTCACCGCCATTCCTGTTATTACAGATACTGCTCCGTGACTCGCTTGCCCGCTTCTATACAGCTGTCAAAATTTGAATAATCTAATTTTTCTGTTAGAATTGCTACCCAGTTCTATGCCCACTCCATTCTTCTGAGATAAGCACATTTCTGTAAATTCCTGTAATAGGTTCAATCACTATATTGCCTGTCTGTCACTATTCTCTTGCACTCTGGACTACATGTTACTACAAGCCCCTGCGTGTACTGGATTGAATGAAATGCCAAGGAACGCAAGTCTTTGAGAAGCCCTCAGAAAAGGGTAAACAGTTGAGTGAGGAGGAGGACATTTAAAATCCACATAGAGATTCTTGAGGTCACCTCCCAGATGAACTGGCTTCCACTTGCTAAACCCTCTCTTGGAATAGAGAGCAGTCAGATTACATCTAAGTAATTTCCCCAAAGTCTTACCATGTCATGTTTTATACCATAATCTTTACATGTTTTTTTTTTTCTGTTACTACTGTGTAATAGCACCAGGGATATGAAGTAGTTTATTACTCACCCTAACCCAGTATCTACCCAGTGTCTAGTATAAGGCCTGCAGTGTGGTAGGAATTGATCAATAGTATCTTTTTGTTTCCTTTAATGTCTGTATGAGTTATAGTACTTCACAGTTTTGTTAGTATATGACAAAAGTTAAGTAGAAACATTAAGGTTATTTACTTGATATTAAAATATAATACTTAAACTTACATTAGCCTTATTAGAGTAAATATATTCATGTTAATAGCAAAATACAATAAACATATTTTAGGCTGGGGATTTAGCTCAGTGGATTAAGCACCTGCCTGGCAAGTGCGAGGTCGTGAGTTTGATCCCCAGTACCAAATAAATAAATAAACCTATTTTAAATGCAGGAAATTCTAAGTATATTCTATATTTCTCTTCAGCTCTTTCAACACCTACCATTTGTTATTGAATTTTTCCCTGGTTTATTTTTATATTTCTTTTGAACTCTGGAACATGCTTTTAAAATACATTTACATGTGGTTAAGTAATTCATTGTTTGACAAGTTATTCATAATTGTCTTTAACACACATCACCGATTCTAACTAAAACTCATGTCAAAGGCCCTTTTCAAACTTACCAGTGTTGTAAAAGCACAGACCTGTGCATAAATGCATCCATTTAATATGGATGAATTTCCTACCATGATTTTAAATGAGAAAAACATATACTTAAAATTTAGCTACTTGTTTTCTGAACAATCAAAATGTGGTCTGAAATGTATTTTTAACACATTTCTTGGTTTTCTTTTCTTTGATGCCATTCCCCTCATCGATTTCTAGTTTTATTACCAAATCACTTTCCTCTCCTGGAGTAGTGAGCACTGCATCAAAAGTGTGCCTTGTCCTGAGATCAGACTTAGGCGGTTTTGTACGCAGTGTGGTATAAGGCCTTGTCCCCGCTGTTGTCTTCTGTTTTCTTGTTATGTCTACTGCTGTGAGGAAGAGTCAGGCTCACAGGCTGATTCTGTCAGGCTTAGCAGTGTGAAGCAATATATTCAAGTTTGTGTTGTGGGGATACTTACTTAGTCCACCTGAAACATTTTAATGTACCTGGTGGTAAAATTAGCATGTTTTGAAGACAATTTTCCACACAGAAAAATCTCTTCAGTTATTGAAAGATTAAAATATACTTTTTTAATTTCCTCAGTTTACCTTGTGAAATTTTTAGCTTTTTCACATTATATGATATTTTACAAAGTAATCCAAAATAAAAATGACTTTTATTCTGATGAAGGTTTAAATATATTCCTGTTAGTTTATTCTTCTCCAATTATTAAAAAATAGGTAAAAGAAAACTAATATTATTATTTTCATGTTATATAGACTGCAGAGAGTCAGTAATTACTAGTGACTCCCAGAAAATATAGTCTATTTTCTTATCAGAAAAAATAATAATTTTATGTACAGCTAAATTTACTTACACACACAATTACTTTATAATTTGTTATGAATAAACTCAGTTTTTCAATAAAAAGGCCTACATGTTTTTGATGTTAAGTGAATTATTATGAAACCGGCCATGTCTGCTTATTTATAATTGGTAGAATTTTCCAGTCTCAAACTGTTTTAAACCTCAAGCAATCAATTACTGCAGTTTAGGTAAATGGTTTGCTGACATAATCTCTAATAAAACTAACCGCTTGCCGTCTCTGTGACTGTGAGGAGACTCCTGTCAATAGACACACCAACATTTCTGTTTGAGCTGTGTCTCTTTCCTGGGTGGAACTTAGGTAATTTAAGGCCGTAAAGCTTTCATATCTAAGGAATATCATTTTTTCTTTTCTCTTAGTTTTCCTAACGGAAAGGATTTGCTGAGCAACATCATATCCATTAAAAGCTTTTAAATGGGTGTTATAACTCTAGCCCAAAATTTGATCCTTAATTCTGGGTTTTCTGGGGCTTTTTTTATTCAACTGCTTTTTGTTGTTGTACATGTTTAATGGCAATGAGCACCTTTTAACTTCCCAACTCACAAATCATTTAATTCTGAATTGTTTCTGTTTCCTCTCTCTCTCTCTCTGTCTGTCTTCTTTAAACAGTTTGTTACTTGACTCATCTCTCTTACATTTCCCTGGTAATTATAATCAACAACAGTAAAATAATGACCATATTGTTTTTCACCTTCTCATTAAAAGCTAAAGAGTCTTATTAAAATATCTTTCTTCCAAGTTATCGTAGATATATTTTTCTAAATATTTCAATTATTACATAACATGAATTACTATGCGCTGAGTCTATAATAAAAAAAATCCTGGGTACCAAACACCTGACCTCTGCCTGGTGCCACATAGTTTAGATTATATACTTAGGAAGGACACAGATCCAACGCTGAGGTTTGTATCAGTCAGGATAGGTACAACCGTCTGTGGAAAAGAACCTGAAAATCTCAGTGTCGTGAAAGAATATTGTCTTGTTTATGAGATGTGTTGCATCATACATCACCTCAGGAGGTATTTTCCAGGCTTGTGGAGACTCCATTTTAGCACATTAGCAGAGCTAGCAGAAAAATAAAAGAAGATGGTAAACACAGTGTTAGCTCTTAAAACCCATGTTTAGAATCACACAAGATAACTTAGCTCTCACTTTATCGATGAAAGCAACTAACGTGATGCAGTGCTTTGACAGGACCCCTCCCAACAAGTGGGGCAGGAATTGTTTACAGTGTAACTGTCTCAGTCTCTGGCGGCATAGTTCTGATGTAACTCTGGAACATAAGTCATACCCAGGCAAACTGTAGAATGTTAATGTACACCTGACCAGACTGTAATATGTTACTGTGTGCCTATGTAAGGGAGACAAAGATGCCAAAATTGTATAAAAGGGTCCAGCTGCAGCATGTTTATTACTCAGCCTTTGGATAGGAATCTGCCAAGTGAGTGCCAGCAGAAATAAAACTGCTTCCTGGGAAAAAGACCTCAGTGTTCTGTCTCTCTACACAAAAATCTGGCAGCAGTGTGACAAATAATACCTCCTCCAAATTTATGCCTATTTAGGATATCAGAATAAGACTTTATTTAGCAATAGGATTTTTGTAGTTATAATTAGTTTATGTGAAGTCATACAGTGTTTGGGTAGCTTCCAAAATCACTATGTGGGGTCGTATTTGAAGAAGCACAGACACACAGGGAAAGGTGCTGTAAGGAAGTGAAAGCAGAGATGGAGGGGTGCCTCTGCAGCTCCAGGACAACTAAGGCATGGGGAAGCACCCAGAGCTGGGACAAAGACCTGGGCCAGTCTCTTCCTATTGCTTCCAGAAAGAACCAATCCAGCTGACTCCTTGAGTTGGGAATTTTGTCCAAGACCGTGAGAGAATGCATTTCTGTTATTCTGAGCCATCCAGTACCACTTAGTGGTAATTTGTTACACTGACCATAAGGAACAAATTTACACACGATGCTTGAGTTCAAAAGAAAGCAAATGAGAAACCTTCCCATAGATGGGACAATAAAGATGACAGGAGCTCTATGCCTAGGTTACTTTTATATGAATGTACTACAATGATAAAATTAAAGAGATGGTCTGAAAGCTTTTTGGGCACTCACTTTGGAAAAAAATGAATTAAGCTATGTTAATTCAAAATTATGGTCTATTAAACATAAATAAATAGAGTTCACAAAAGCAAAGAAATATTTAGGAGATGGGAAAATACTTTTATTTAGAAATTTTCTTTTAAACAAAACTAAACTGAATGTCTTAGTTATCTGGGTCTGCTATCGCAATGTGCTTTAAACTGAGAGACTTATAAACAGTCTATTTGCCACAGTTGTTTACCTGGGAAGCCCACGACCAGCGTGCTGATGGATTTAATGTCTAGCGAGTGTACACTTCCCCATAACTGCTGTACTTTAATTTTAAAATCCCAAGGCAGGGGAGTTCCAGCTGATCTGTGTCATAAGAGAGTTGATTACATTCATGAGAGGCCTACACTCGTTCCTTTACCATTTCCTAGAAACCCCACAAACTAACGCCAGCAAAATGATCTTGATGTTTAAGACAGGAAGTTTGAGGGTAAACACAGAAATTTAGATCACAGAGCCAAATTTTACAGAAATAAATTTCACGGTTTAGGTCTAAAATGTCGCTTGACAGTCTTACGTATTTAGAGGTGAGGCTTCCTAGGTGACTAGACCACGAGGGTGCTCAGTTCATCAGAGACTTAATCCAAGCGCATGCTCAGCTGTGATGCCAGGAGCCAGGGCATGGCTTGAGGTGTGTCACTGGCAGGGTGAGCGCCTGGAAGGTGTGTTCTTGCCCCCAGTTCTTCCCTTTGTTCTCTGCTTTCTGGTTGCATCGATTGGTCATGTTTTCATTGTTGATTGTTTATGTTGTTTGTTTTTTGATTATGTCACTCCAGTACACTCTTTCTGTCTTGGAGCCAGTTGAATATAGACTGACTTCACTAAAACCATGAGCCAAATAAAAATGCAATTACTTTAAATCTGGGGTTTCCGGTATTTTGCTTTTTTCTGTGCAATGGAAAGGATATTAATACAACAAATCAGTTTTTATCTAGTAGTGTTGTTCCATGTGTCATGAGAATGAGAATTATCTGTGGTTTTGTTTCTGAGTTAGAATATAATGATTTTTATAAAATCTGGGACATAGAGATCTATTTCTAAACTAACAAAATTAAAACAAGTGCACTTAATAATTGGAGAGAGAAGAAAAATAAGATTCAAATAGTATTTACACAGCTCTCTTGTTTGTGTAGTTGAATCTATGTGATTTTTGTAGGTAGCATAGATGGTTATAAAAGCTAAGGAACACAGAAGGGAAGAAGTTTTGTTCAGAAGCAAAGTCATATAAAAATGAATTGATTTTGTGGATAACAACTTGGCAGCCAGTAATAGCAAGTGGCTACATTACTCAAACAGAGAAGAATAAAAAACCTTAGATAGTCCCTGAAGTATCATCAGGAATTCAAGAGAGGCAGAGGTCAGAGACCTCTGTCTAAGAAGAAATCACCAGAAACCAAAAAAGGCAAAACACTTTAGAAGTTTAAAAGTGAGTTGAGAATTCCATATGCTTTCAAAGATTAAGATACAGACACTCACATTATCCTTGTTGACTGAATAAAAGTTAAGGAAATGGGAACAACAATTGAAACAAATATTTTCAATAAACTTAGCCTGTGCCAGGAAGAACAGAATGAGTAGCTCTGTGAGAATGAGTGTTCAAGGCAAGAAAATGGAATCGCTAAAGAAAAGGCGTCTCAAACACAGTGAAATGCTGACAAATGGGCTTACAGTGCAGAAGAGATAGGATGAAAGAAAGCAATTAAAAACAACCAAAATTCCCTAAGAAGATAGAAAGAAAGGAAAAGTAGAGCTTGGGGGAATGGAATTATACCCCTTGTTCTGTTATAATTTAGTTACTCTTCCTTCCTTCCTGCCTTCCTTCCTTTCTTCCTTCCTTCCTTCCTTCCTTTCTTCCCTCTTCTCTCATTTTCTTTAGGTTCTAACATGTGAAGTAAAGGAATGAACAGCCAAATAAAATTACCAAAACTTTTTGCAGTGGTCATGATGTTTAAATTTTGAAAGAGGGTAGATCAGAATCAGTTTGAATTTACAAGCTAGCTCCCAAAAGAGTTTGAAATTAGCAATGAAAGAAAAATAATAGTCTTTTCACAGCATTTTAGGTTTACAAATATTTATAGCACTCTAAAGTTGAATTGTTTTGCTTAATAAGTGAATACTGCAAAAAGCCATTATGTATTTATGCTATTAATAAATGGCTTCCTAATAATCAAGGATATCCATTGCTTTGGTTGAATCCACACAATTTCAGATGTGAGTATGAGGTGATCTTCAAGTAATGCTAACAATTCCAAAAAGACTAAAAGACAACTTTAAATGAATATTCCAGGTATTAAAGTCCCTGTCTGTTGGCACAAAATGAGGTCAATCACTTAGGACATTTGTATTTGGGATTTGAAAACCAATTTATCTCAATACACACAAAGAGTAGCTCATACTATTTAATTTTTGTTTTAAAGCATGTGCTTACTCACTTTTTATGTTATGTTTTTCAAAAAAACACAAATAATAACTATGTGTTAGAGAAAATAGAGCTGACTGGAACTACATCACTTCTAAGGGTTCATTCAGATTTTGATTCATGATTTTAAGGTACATGTGTCAGTCTAACTAGGAAAACTAGAATCAGTCTCACTGTTTACAGCACAGGCATTTAATTCAAAAATTAATTTCTTAGGTGAAATGATAACTAAGAGACAAATAAGAGGCTCAGCTGGTAGCCCAGAGATTCCCAGCAGCTGGAATCCACTACAACCTTATGCTTAAGAGCAATAAAACAGTCCTGTTCTTTTGGAGTCACCCAAATAAGCTGGAAGCATGAAATGTTGCACAAAAAGGGGCGAAACCAAGAAGAAAAACAGTAGCAGAGCCTTTGGAAAAACCACTCAAGACGAGAAGTAAAAAGGTTTACATATGTTCTTTTTCCTCTGCCCCAAATCTCCCACTACTGCACCCGGCTGACTGAGATACGCCATGGCAACTTTTACAAGACTGTCCTGTGCTGCAGAAAAGAAAGAGGGAGAGGGTCTGGGAAGCCAAGATTGCCTCAGAAGGAAAGTTCTTGGAAGAGAACAGCTGATACTCATGATTAGATCAATTTTGCATGTCTATATCTGGTAATTTAAGCATTATTTTGAAAATAACAATATGCAATATAACAACCATTCTTAAATTCCTATCATCTTGTTCAGAAAGCCTATATTATTATTATTTTGGATTTGTTGTTGTTGGTTTGTCTCTTTTGCTTTTTATTTCTTTTTCTGTCTTTTTTCTCTTCAATAAAAAATAAAATAAAAGCCTTGTTTTAGAAATAATGACAATAATTCTCAGGCCCTGAAACACAAAAATGCAAATCACAAATGACATTGTCATTATTGTCATGTTATTCTTGATCAATTATTGTTGACTTGTTTACCTCATTCCTCTACCCATTCTATCATCAACAATGTGGACAGAGATGTCTTTGTTTCTCATCTCTCAATTCACTGTTGAGAACAGGATTCCAGAATGACCGTAAGTGGGTTTTTGTTGTTGTTGTTGTTGTTGTTGTTGTTGTTATCAACGAGAGCCTGTTGTAACTTTTTGAAGTCAACTTTCACTTTGTTTACTCAGGTTGCAGAAATTCTACTTTATCCTCTTCTCCAAATTCATGGTTTGGAATTTTTTGCTGGTTAGACACTGGCTCATTCAGTTTTTCTTAAAAACAAGAAATACAGTTGTTATGGTTTATGTCAGTGGCCCCCAGGCCTCATATGTTTGCATTGTGCATTTGTGATTGCTTCATTGTCTAGTGCTTGTATTGGTGGTGTCAGTGCTACACCCTCCTAGGGGGTGGAGCCAGGATGTGATGTAATAGCAGGAAGAAGGGGTGTCTCTCTCTTGCCGGTTTCCGCTTGCTGTTTGTGACCACCATGAACTGCAGCCCCGCCATGCCACCCTGCCTTGGAGCCAACTGAGTATGGACTGAAACCTCCAAAAAACTGTAAGAAATAAACCTTTCCTTTCCCAACTTTGGACATTAGGTATTTTGTCTCAGCAATGAGTAGAAAGTAACTAAGACAACAGTGATCTCTTTTTTGGTGATTCAGCTGCACACAAATCAATATTTTATAAAAATGTTAGGATATATTTCAGAGCATCTACAGGTTAGTATTTTTGTTCTGACACTTCCTTATTCTTTAAATTTGTATTACTTGTGCTTCTAAAATGTTTCCTTACTTCAGTTTTTCAGACAATTTATCTCTAGTTTATTACATTTACCCACATTTTTCTTTTTGTTCTTCCTTCTTGATGCTTCAAGACTTTTTCATCATTTTAAAATTGTCTTTACATGTGCAGAATTGCTTTTATTCCTCTTTATAAGGTAGATATTGTTTCAATTTTTGTTCGGCTAAGGATGTCTTTGTTTTCCATTCACTTCTGAAGGATAATTTTCCAGATGTAAAATTATCTGTTAACAGTTTTTTTTTCCGCACTTGCTTACTGCCTCCTTGGTTTCAGAATAAAAACCTGCTTTCATTAAATAGCTGCCCCCATTCTGATAACTGATACATCATCTTCCCGTGGTTTCTTTCAAGATAATTTTCATTGTCTCCAGTTTTCAGAAATGTAATTACTATGTGTTTTGATGAGACTTTAAGTCTATTCTATTAGAGTTGGCTCAATTTCCATATTACCTGGATTTATATCTTTCAAATAAACTAGGAACTTTTCTGCCAATTCTTCTTTGCATACTCCTCCATCTTCACTTTCTCTGCTCCTCCTGGGACGCCGATGGGACTAATAATTTAGGTATTGTTGTTACTGCCCCACAGATGCAAGTAGCCTTGTTCTTTGTGATATTTTTCAGCCTGTGTGTTCTTTTTTGTTCACGCTGGGGTAACCGTTCTTCAAGGGCAGGCTCGGGTTCCCTCTTGTCCACACATCAAGGAGCAGATGCTTGCTGTGCTGGGACATACACTGCAGGTGCGCTGGCCCTAGCAGGGCAGTGTCTCTACCTGGTGTCAGAGGATTGACAGCCTCGTGGCAGAGCCCGTACTGTTTCTCTGGCTTCTTATCATTAGTATGGCATTTTAATCAATTATTTCCTTTACACATTTAATAGAATAACCTCATGGCATTAGAGGGATGTTTGCTAGATCCCAAAAATGAATGATCTTACCTGGTCTAATTTTGGTTCTGCGAGAGGAATCAAGTAGTATTCAGTTTGAGTTGACTTCTTTTATTCCATAGAGTTTTTTTAACCACTCTATTTCTATGTTCTTCCTTCAGTCCTGGGCTTCGTACAGTTTCCCTTCCACTTGTTACACTCTGTACTTCTCTTCAGTCTGTTTACAAAAGCACTTAGTGAAAACCAGCTGGTGGAGACAATACTACACCATCTGGTTTGAGCTCAGTCTTTTGTCCTTAAACAAATTGTCTAAGCATTATTGCAATCAGACACAGTTGGCAATGAATGTCTAGATGCATTCTTGGTTGTCACAATTTAGGGGGTACACATGTGGTGCACGGAGGTTAGAACCCTTATAAATGTCTTGCAATATGCAAACAAGTCACTTATAATAAAATTACCCACCCAAATATCCACAACCCAACTTTGAGATATCTTGATTTATACATTTTCCTCCAGTAAGATTAAAAAAAGCTGACTGCTTTTCAAATTTGTCTTAGTGTATCATAATGATATCACTTTTTTATCTTTATCATAGCCACTATTACTGATATTGAAATTCAGCTAACGCACAAAAAGCTTTCCCAGTGTATACGTCAGAATTTTTAATTTTCAGTTGTGAAAATGTCATTTTCTTTAATAGCCAAAATAATAGCTATTGTATCAGAGACCCTTGAGATTGTGTATGTTTCATTTAGTCAAGGGAATTTTTTATAAGCTACTAACACTTGCCCCTCCCATTGCATTTCACAGATCAGGACCCTATGCCCTAAGGTGGTCTAGCCCTTTGGGCCTTTATTAACACATTTTTATTTTTGAATGCTAAATATGATTTGGCATACGCTTTAACATTTATTATTCTAGTATTGTTTGATATTCTAATTTACTTTGTAAACCAGCATCTAATTTACTGCTAATCTTTTTTAGAGCTGAGTAAAGAACCTGGAAACCTTGCTTCTTTAAACACGGCTGCAGATCTGGGAACTCCTAGAGACACAGCAAGAAATGGTGTGGCAGCTCATTTCTGAGCTGTGAGCTCTAGATCTGTTGAGTTACTGCCAGGAAATATTTGTACTCTGCACCCATAGACTTTATCTTTCAGTCAACAGAGGACTGAAGTGGACTCCCTGAGTGAGACTAATGCTTTCCAATGATCTTCCTTAGTGCGGAGGAATTCACGTCAATCTCACTGTAGCTCTGCCCTCTAGGAGGAGTAACTGGGGCCGATAAAGCAGACAGGTATTGCTCCTGAATAAACAGCTCATCAAAAGTCTGAGAACAGAAGGTTTCCAATGTATCAAAGCAATTGGCACAGTTGTTGGCTTGTTAATTAGCAACACAAAGGCACTTTCCTCAAGCTGCCCAGACCAGGGGGCCATCTGCCTGACAGAATTGTCGCTCTGATGCTGTGCGCAAATACAGTTCAGCCAGACCTCTCCAGGGAGGGCTCACTGACCTTCCTGCTTACGATATATATAAAGCACATGGAAGAAATGAAAAAAAATGAATATGGTTATACAATAAGCTTCAGTTTTAAGGTTCAGTCTTCTGAAGAATTTCCTAGGGACATAGACCTTATGTGCTACGTTTCAATAATTGCTTTATTTTACTGCTACATATTTTAGTATTAGATGTAATTATTCCTAGTCTATAGGGGTCAGAACACTTCCAGTGCAATAACACATATTGCATTATAGTTATTTTTATGTTTTCTGTCCTTTCCATTTGGTGTGTGCTTTGTGAATGGGGCAGCCATATTTATCTCATTTAACTTTGTGTCTCCACTACCTAATAGAGTTCAGGAAAGCAGCAAAATAACGTGATGATGTTAGAAATGTGCTTTCCTTAAATAATCATTTTATCCTTCCTGATTTCACATATCCCTTCACCCTTGTAAACAAGCATATAATTAAGGTTATTTTGTAAAATATTTCTTGCCTTTTGGTACACATATGCCTGAATGAAGTATAATGAGATATAACTAGATGCAGGTGAACTCATCATAGTGATAAGGCAACATAAATATATACCCTCTAATTTTATTATCTAAATTGCCATCATCATAGTAGTCAGATATTCATTCAGAAGGATACAATACAAAGTCACTAGTTTTGGGATGCCCCTTATTGACAGCCCCGTCACTGATAAAAGGGGAATCACACTGTCACAACACTTTGTGGCTTATTTATACATTATTCTGAGACAACTAACTAATATGCATGCATCGGCACTTATTTCCTGCTTTCTTGTTAGGAGCAGCACTTTTTCTCAGTGTCTTCATACATCCTTGTATTTCAGTTTTATTCCAATGTATTTGTATGTCTATCTGCCTAAGTAGACAGTGAGTCTTAAAATCAAAAGCCTATTCTAAATCAAAAGCCATATCCTATTTCTTCGTGCATGTTGATCAAGTACATATAGAAACAATAGCAAAATAATAGATGGTACTTAATGAATGCCTGATAAATCGATGATACAATTAATAAAAAAACCTATATTTTACTGTCAATTGGCAGGAATATAGCACATATGTCTACGAGTATATGCACACACATATGTGTATATATGAATATGTGTGTATGAATACTTCACTTGCATTCTTTGAAACTAAGAATGTTTTCATTCTGTTCCTGATAAGAACAAAGCAAACTTTTAGAAATGAATGGCTGTTATTGAAATAAGCTTTAAATCAATCTCTATTCATAACTGCTATTGGTTTTCTGTCATTTCTCCCTTTGTAAATCAGTTAGGTACATAGCTTACATATCTCCCATCACTAGCCTTTTGGCAGGACATACAAGAGCTATGAGTCCAGCACATTGCTGATTCTCTGCATTAACAATGCTTTATGGACGCTAAGTAAACAATTCTCTATGTTTTAATTCTCTAAGTTCATTTATCTAAATTTCCTTTCGCTTTTCTTTCTTTTTTTCATCTTTGTATCAAAACATAACAATTGTTTTAGGGTTCTAAAGACCATCCTTAACTTCTGTAATATGGTAGATAGATAGACAGATAGATGGGACTTTGGAAAAGGCCCTGTATTTAGTTATGTGTTATTCCACCAGAAGGATATAGATCAAAATTAGAAGAGGCAAAACACATGGACAAAGCCCAGGGAAAAGAATATAAGCATGTAGATATGCCTACCAGTACATTCATATGGAAATGCAGTTAATTATACCCAATGTTATATGAAAATATATACAGTATTATGAAATAGGAAAGCTCAACCAAGCCAGGCTCCATAAATATTAAGATTTGTAGGTTATTTTAAGTACAGCCTTTTGACAAAATAAAAAGAATGCACAAGTACAAAAGCAGTTCTCTGAAAGGATTAATAACATTGATATATTCTAGTCAGAATGTTTAACTATCTAAATTAGAGTTAAAGACAAATTAACAGCATAAAGAATTAAAAAGTGGCCAGGCATAGTGCCACATGCCTGTATTTCCAGAACTTGGGAGGCTGAGGCAGGAGGATGACCACGGCCAGTCGAGCTGCATAAGGTTATTAGCTTTAACTTCATAGTGAGACCATGTCTCAAACTCTCCCCCCACTAAAAAAACAAGAGAAAAATATTGCTAAATAAGTAAAATAAATCCATTTCAAAAGTCTCTGAAAGAAAATTTCAGGCAACTATGGTTCCCTGATGAATTCATATAAACATTTAAATATGAAATATAACCATTATTTCAGAAATTATTTCAGAGAATGCAGGTCATCAAATTTCTCTGTTGTATGAAGACAGAATAGTTCATGTGTTAACTCTTGATAAGGACATTACAAGGAAAAAACAAATAATAATCCAAATCTCTGACAAACATAGGTGTAAAATTCTTTATTTTGTTTTTCTTTGTCTTTTTGAGACAGGGCTTCACTATGTAGTTTAAGTTGGCCTTGAACTCACTTTGTAGCCCAAAATAGTCTCCAGCTCTCAGTGGTCCTCCTGCCTCAGCCTCCTGAGTGGTGGGATTACAGGAGTGTACCACCACACTTGGTATAAAGTTATTAAATGAAGTATTAACAAAGAAAATACTACAGTATGAAGGGGAGGTATTATGTCAAAAAAAGTGGTATATCTTCAAGTAATAACAGTAAATTATGATCTATATTTTAAAAATATGTACATGTTTTGGTCTGCAGAGGGGTGGAGATTGCCCGAGGTGAGTCCTGGTGACCTGGGGAAAGATGCAGACCTACGTTCCTGGCTTTTGACTTTCTGGGGAGCTACTGGGATGCTGGACTGGGCCCAGCAGATTGCAGGGCCTCAGTCAACCACACTCAGTGGCCTTGTTTCAGTTCAGAAGGCACAAACCTTGCATGAGGACTCTGGGCTCATTTGCGCTGGCCTGGAGACAGCTTAAGATCAGCACTGCCAGAGGCTGAGTTCATATCCACACCCCTAGAACAGGGGATTGTGCCCCAGGAGCTCTGCCAGCCCCAGTTATCCATGCCCAGCTTCCGTATCTCAATTAAGAGAGCCAAGAGTCTGCAGACGGGTGGAGATTGCCCAAGGTGAGTCCTGGTGACTGGGGAAAGTTGGAGACCTATGCTCCCGACTCTTGGGTTTCTGGGGAGATACCGGGACACTGGACTTGGTCCAGCAGATTGCAGGTTCTCAGTCAAGCATGCCCAGGGGCCTTGTTTCAGTTCAGGAGGCAGAAACCTTGCACGAGGACTCTGGGCTCAATTGGGCTGGCCTGGGCACAGCATAAGATCAGCACTGCCAGTGGATGAGTTCATATCCACAACCCTAGGACAGGGGATTGTGCCCCGGGGGTTTTGCTGACCCCAGGTCTCCACACCCTGCTTCCACCTCTCAATTTAGGGAGCCAAGAGCCTGAAGAGGAGCTGAGACTGCTCCAGTAGCTGAGGGTGCAGGAGGGGATTCATCACACACCCAGAGAAAATTTTGGAACACCATTCAAACCAAGGAAATAAAGAAAAATGACAAAAGGAAAGACCAAAAGGCAGGCTCAATCACCAGCCCTTCCCAAGAAAGCCTGGGAGGGAGCCATGTACATAGAAGAAAATAGAAGCCATACACCAGAAATGACTGAAATGATATCAACTGAAATAAATAAGCAACTAGGGGAACCTATGGAGAAATTCAAATTAGAAATAATTGCCCAGGTAAAAGAAGAAATGATAAAAGTAGTGAAAGAAATAGTGAACACATCTAGTGAAGACACAGCTAAAAAATTAGAGGAACAAAGAAAACAGGTAGAATCCCTGAATGAACACTACAAGAAACAAACAGAACATAAAGCAGATTCAAAGAGACATACAGAAAATAAAAAATTCTACTGAAAGCTGTCAGAACCACCTCAATGAAAGTGAAGACAGAATTTCAGACCTCGAAGATAAGATTGCAGCTAGTGAACAGGAAAGAAAAGATCTTTTAAAAATAACAAAGAATCAGGAAATAATGATTCAACAGCTGCAAGATGATGCAGAGAAAAACAACATAAGATTAATAGGGATAAATGAAAAGGAAGGGGACAGCCCAAACTATGTCAAGAGGATATTTACAGAAGTAATAGTTGAAAACTTCCCAAACATGAGAATGAAAACTGACAGTTGGATTAGTGAAGCATATAGAACTCCAAATAGCCATAACCAAAATAAAACTACACCAAGACACATAATAATCACCACCCCAGAAATCCACCACAAGAAAAGAATACTAAAAACTTAAAAACAAAAGAGAGATCACCTATAAGGGAAAACTTATCAGAAGCACAAGAGAATTCTCAACACAATCAATAAAGTCAAGAAGAGCATGGAGTGAAGTATTTCAGATCCTAAAAGAAAACCACATCCAACCCAGACTGACATACCCTGCAAAACTGTCCTTCAAAATGGATGGAGAAATAAGGTATTTCAATGACAAAGAACAGCTGAAAAACTTCATGATCACCAAACCAACCCTAAGAGGAATACTGAAAGATATTCTAGATACACTTGGATAAAATCACCAAGCAAGCCAGACAATGAAATAGAATGGAAAGCTAAAGATACAACAGCAGAAAGATAACATGTTAACAATAAACCAATATATAACAGTTATAACCATTAATGTAAATGGCCTCAACTCACTAATCAAAAGAAACAGACTGGTAGAATGGATCAAGAAACAACATGCAACACATGTTGTCTATAAGAAACCCATCTAACCCAAAAGGAAACCCATAGACTGAAAGTCAAAGGATAGAAAACAATACTTCCTGCAACAGGAAACCAAAAAAAAAAAAGCAGAGTAGCAATCCTATTTGCAGACGATGTGAACTTCAAACCAAAATGATCCAAAGAAATAAAGAAGGTCGCTACCTACTAGTTAGGGGAAAACTTCAAGAGGAAGTGATAATCTTAAATATATATGCACCAAATTCCAGAGCACCCAGCTAAGCAAAGCAAATATTAACAGAAATGAAAAATCAAATAAACAATAACACAACTATAGCAGGAGACCTTAACATGCCATTGACACAAAGGGACAGATCAACTAGACAGAAAATCAGCAAAGACACAACAGAACTGAATCACACCTGAACAAATGGACTTGACAGACGTATATAGAGTTTTCCATCCAAAAACATCAGAATATACCTTCTCAGCAGTACATGGGACATTCTCTAAAATAGAACATATACTAGCTCACAGAACATATTTAAGTAAATGCAAATGAATTGAAATTATCCCATGTGTGTTATCAGATCATAGTGACATGAAATTAGAAATTAATGATAAAAGCAAATGCAAAAACCTCACAAACACATGGATTCTGAGTAATTCACTCTAGAGCAATCAGTGGATCATGGAGGAAATTAAAAAAGAAATTAAATGATATCTACAAACAAACAAAAATACAAACACAACTTACCAGAATTTGTGGGATAAAATGAAAGCAGTTCTCAGAGGAAAATTTATGACATTGAGTTCCCACATCAGGAAGACAGAATGAACACAAATAAACAACCTGATTCTACAACTCAAACATCTAGAAAAAGAAGAGCAAGCCAAGCCCAAAGCCAAAAGAAGAGCGGAAATTATAAATTTCAGAGCAGAAATTAATGCAATAGAGTCTAAGAAAACAATACAAAGAATCAATGAATCAAAGAGTTGGTTCTTTGAAAGAATAAATAAAATTGATAAGCCCCTAGACACCTTATTTTAAAAAGACAAGAAAAAACTCAAATTCATGCAAGAAGGAATGAAAAAGGTGAGATTACTACAGACTCGGTGGAAATACAGAAGATCATCAACACCTATTTTGAAAACCTCTACTCTCATAGGTTCTATAACCCAGAAGAAATACACAGATTCCTAGATACATATGAACTCCTGAAGCTGGATCAGGAAGATGTAAAACTGCTGAATAACCCAATTTCTATTAATGAAATTGAAAATGTAATTAACTCCTTGCCAACAAAGAAGAGCTCAGGCCCAGATGGATTCACTGCAGAATTCTACAAGAAATACAAAGAAAACTTAATTCCCACACTCCTCAAACTCTTCAGTGAAATTGAAAGAGAAGCAATTCTTCCTAAGTCATTTCTGGAAGCAAATATTACTCTAGTACCAAAACCAGAGAAAGATCCAACTAAAAAAGAGAACTATAGGCCAATCTCCCTAATGAACATAGATGCAAAAATTCTCAATAAAATATTAGCAAACAGGATACAGCAGATCATCAAGATTAGTCACTCCGACCAAGTGGAATTTATCCCAGGAATGCAGGGATGGTTCAACATACGTAAATCAATAAACGTAATCCACCATATCAATAGAGCCAAAAGTAAGAACCATATAATCATCTCTATAGGTGCACAAAAAGCTTTGGATAAGGTCCAACACTCATTCATGACAGGAACCTTACAGAGAATTGGAATAGATGGTCATTGCATCAATATGATAAAGGCCATCTATGCCAAACCAACAGCCATCATCATATTAAATGGTAAAAACTGAAAGCCTTTACCTTAAAATCAGGCACAAGACAAGGATGTCCCCTATCACTGCTCCTATTCAACATGGTACTGGAAATACTAGCCAGAGCAACTAGACAAGAGAGAGAAATAAAAGGAATAAAGATAGGAAAATAGGAAGTTAAATTATCATTATTTTCAGATGACATGACACTTTACATAGAAGACCCCAAAACTCCATTGAAAAACTCCTAGATATAATGAATAAATTCAGCAATGTAGTTGGATGCAAAGTCAATACTCAAAAGTCAATAGCATTCTTATACACTAACAATAAAAATACTGAGAGAGAAATAAGAGAAGCCACATCCTTCACACTAGTATTCAAAAAAATGAAATACTTAGGAACTAATCTCATGAAAGAAGTAAAAGAGCTATACAAGGAAAATTATAATACCCTGAAAAAGGAAATCAAAGAGGACCTCAGAAAATGGAAAGACATCCCCTCTTCATGGATAGGAAGAAAACAAACATTGTGAAAATGGTCATTCTCCCAAAATTACTATGCAGATTCAATGCAATCCCAATCAAATTACCACTAACATGCCTCATAGATCTAGAGAAATCACTCCTAAAATTCATGTGGAACCAGAAGAGACCTAGAATAGCAAAGGCAATTCTAAACAGCAAAGGCAAGGCAGGAGGCATCACAATCCCTTTCAATGTTTTCATTCATCGGTTGGAATGGTTTTATTCTGTTTTATTTGACTTTATTATGTGTGATGGTATGAACAGCTGTTTTGAAGAAAACAAAGCATTATGGCAGCCATTGCTGATTTAACATCATCTTCCTTAGAAGTCCTACTTGAAATTATACTACAAAGCTACAGTAATAAAATCAACATGGTACTGGAATAAAAACAGACCTGAAGATCAGTGGAATAGATTGGAAGATATAACCACAACCACAAACTCACTCAACCACCTTATCTTTGATTAAAGGGGCCACACATGCTCGCTGGAAGAATAACAGTCTCTTTAACAAATGGTGCTGGAAAAATTGGCTATCCATATGCAGAAGACTAAAACTAGACCCATGTCTATCACCATGTACTAATCTAAAATCTAAATGGATCAAAGATCTAAATATTAAAACAGAAACCCTAACTCTGTTTGAAGACAAAGTAGGTAAAAACCTCAAAGATATCGGGGTAGGTAGAGAATTCATGAGCAAGAATCAAATTTCATGGGAAATACTTTAAAGAATCAATAACTGGGACCATATCTTATTAGAGTTTCTGCATGTCAAAAGAGATTTCTAGCCAAGTGAAAATAAAACCCACAAATTGGGAAAAAATCTTAATGAATTGTCCTTTAGACAAAGGACTTCTATCTAGAACTTATAAAGAATTTTAAAAAGTCAGACCCTCCAAATTCAAAGACCCAATCCAAAAATGCACATCTGAGATGAATACACAGTTCTCAGAGGAAGAAATACAAATGGCAAATAAATTCTTGAAAAAATGTTCATCATCATTAGCCATGAGAGAAATGCAAATTAAAACCACACTGAGATTCCATCTCACTCCAGAAAGAATAGCGCAGGATAGAAAAAACTACCAACAACAAGTGTTGGAGAGGCTGTGGGGAAAAAGGAACTCTTCTGCACTGTTGGTGGGAGTGTAGACTGGTGCAGCCATTGTGGAGATCAGTCTGGAGATTCCACAAAAAGCTGGGCTTGGAAGTCCCATTTGACCCAGCTATTCCACTTCTAGGCATATTCCCAGAAGATCTGAAAACATCATACCACAGTGATATATGTGCACCCATGTTTATAGCAGCATAATTTATAACAGCCAGATCTTGGAAACAACCTAAATGCCCATCAACTGAGGAATGGAAAAAAAATTGTGGCATTTTTATACAATGGAGTACTACTCAGCCATAAAGAATGATCACATTGAGATATTTCTAAATCAATGGACACAACTTGAGACCATACTCATAAGCGAAATAAACCAAACTCACATGTGTAAATACTGTATAGTCTCCCTAGTATGAGAGTTGGTAAGAGTAGATAAGATTTTATGGTCATCATGATTTCCTATTTCATTGCTTTGAAGCCTTTCAATGTTTTCATTCATTGGTTGGAATGGTTTTATTCTGTTTTATTTGACTTTATTATGTGTGATGGTATGAACAGCTGTTTTGAAGAAAACAAAGCATTATGGCAGCCATTGCTGATTTAACATCATCTTCCTTAGAAGTCCTACCATGCTTCTACTCTGCTATTACCATTGGCTCTATCATTTTGTGTCTTATTGGGATTTTAATATATGTGATAGTATAAACAAATCTTTTTATTAAAAATGAGATATTATAGTAGCCATTGAGCATAGTTATTTGGTTCAGAATGTCCTGTAATTCTTTCATTCTCTTGAATGGTTTTATACTATTGTGTTATGTTTGATATTATTGTATTTGAAACTATGCTCAACTATAGCAGAGAAAGAGATATTTTGATAGCTACTGTTAATGTCCAGCTGTCTTATTGTAAAGTATTTTGTTGCTTATGTTGTTCAGTTCTGATCTGCTTCGTTCTGCCCTCTTTAGTTTTATTCTCTTTAAAACAAAAAAAATATATATGCGTGTGTTTTGCTACACTAAAAGAAAAGGGGAAAAGTCAATGATTATTTCAATTAATACAGAGATAATTCACTGACACAACTCAAAACTTCTTCCCACCAAATTAACACAGCTAAAATATATAAGCATCCTCAAACAAGAAAAAGAAAACTAGAAATATTAGAAACAATTATAATTGTTTTCTTTTTTTTTGAAGATGTATAGACAGAAAATTCAAAGTGACTTGGAAACTATAAAAACTTAGAATTGGAATTTCCTGAATACCTGAAGAGCTGTGCTGTGTGCTTTTAACAACAATCAGTTTCTGTTTCACGTATTTTGAAGTGTGGGTTGTTTAGTTGTTATATATTCAGGCTTGTGCAGGGAATATGACTATACAGTGATTTTAACCTTTGTTTTATCAAAATGAAATGCTCGTCTTTGTGACTAATAATTTTCTTCATTGCATGCTTTACATAGTTAACTTTTTCAAGTTAAATTTTAATATATTCAGTTACTCCTGTTTATTTGATTAACATTTGCATTGTACATATTTTTTCATCTTTTTACTTCCAATTTATCTTTCTTTTTTAAATTGAAGAAAATTTTTTCCATGGATCATGTAGTGTGGTCATATTTTAAAATTCATTTGGCTGGTCACTTCTGTTTTGATTGGTATCTTTATAGTTTAAACTACATATTTAAAATAATCACTGATATGTTGGTACTCAAGTCTGTTATTTTATTACTTGTGTTTCTGCTGTTGTTTGTTTGCTTTTGTTCTCCTATTTGATTGGATTTTGTTTGATTAGATGACTCTTAATCCGCTCTGGCATGCAATAGCCCAGTCAAGAGTGGACAAATAGTTATCTCTTCTGCTGACATTTGACTTAACATATGCTTTTTCCCCTCGTGGCTAATTATATCTTAACAAAAATGGAGATGCTTTTGTCTACAACCAACTCCACAGAAAACAGTGTATGTTTACTGTTTTGTTTTGTTTTGTTTTGTTTGTACTAGGAACTGAATTCAGGACCTTGTGCTTATGGTGCCCCTGATCTATATCTCGGACCCTGTTTGTAGTTTCAATCTTAGCTCTTTATGATTTGTCAATCAGAAGTTTCCTGTATAATGGTATATATTATTCACTGTTTTAAGGTAAATGAAAGAAATGTGTGATAAAATACAGTTGGACTTCTTGAATCAAGTCTAGCTGCTCTTTAGCTGAGAAAGAAAAATTAATGATTATTTTGAGCATATCAAAGTTTTTGAATTCTAAAAGCATAATTATTTTTGTAATAATTGGTGAACAAAATACATACTTAAAATTATTGCTATTAAACTGTGCACAAATCAAGAAATAAAAACTATAAAGACATTTTTCCTATTCCTGATTTTCTGAGTGTTTTTGTCATGGACATTGTTCTATTTTTTTCAAATGATTTTTCTTGTGTGTACCAAGATGACTAAATAGTATGTCTTCCTTCATGCTAATAATGTGGTGGGTTTTGGTAACCCATTTTCTTATGTTGAACAGCACGTACTTTCCTAGGATAAATCCCCCTTTGTCACAGTGTGTAATCTTCTTCATGTGCTATTGAATTGGTTTGCTAGCTTTTTGTTGAGATGTTTTTATCCATATTCATAAATGTTGCTAATTGTCATTGGTTTTTCATGGTATTTTTCCTTAGTTCTAATGTCAAAGTGGTACTAGTACGTCATGTAGTGTGTTTAAAAGTCATTACTCAGGATACTTTTTGGGAGGAATATGAACAATTTTGCATTAATTCTTTGTTACATATCTGATAGACTTCAGCAATGAATCCATCCTGTCTTAGGTGTTTCATTGAGAGTTTTGAGGTATAGATCCAAAATTAATTGTCAATTTGAGGTCTTTCTCTGCTTGTAAATGTAGTTATTTATATCATAAGCCCTTAAAACCATATTAGTTATATTTTGTTACACACACATACACACATACAGTGAGGTTGGTATGTATTTATCTATTCTTAAATAAGTAGTATTGGCAAAGATGTGGAGAATTATAAACCATGTTGGTGGTAGGAATATAATATGGCTTTGACAAGGTGGAAAACAGGTTACTAGTTCCTCAAGAGTTAAAAAAACGAACTATGATTGAGTAGTTCTATTGTATTTCTTGATTGAGTAGTTCTGTATTTAGGTAGATACCGAAAAAGAAATGAAATTATGTGTCTATAAGTAAGTCTTTAAAAAACACTTATATGCAACCAAAAGGCAGAAATAACTCATAGGTTTATCAATAACTGGAAGAGTAAACAGCTTTTGTTGCTTAAGGCAGAATCTCATTCATCTGTGACAGGATCAAAGTACAGGCACATTCCCTGATTAGGGTGAACTTTGACAACATGTTGAGAGAAAGTTATGGGAAAGGTTTCATATTAAATTATCAGTATCAATATGATATATATAAAATAAATAAGCCTATGGGTACCAAAAGTAGATTATGGGTTACAATGGCATGTGAGTAAGGTAAAAAGTTATTACTTGACTAGGACTGGATATTTTAGTGGGGATAACAAAATATTGAAATAGAGAAACAGAGTTGATTTTCACACAACATTCAATCTTATTTTAGGTAAATAAGAATATTCAATCTTATTTTAGGTAAATTTTTCTCCATTGAAAATATTTGCAAGACTATTAAGAAATAATGACTTCATTGCAAATACTCTGATTAGCTGAGCATAAAAATGTATTGCTTATAGAAAATCATGGCAAACAAAGTTGTTAGGACAAAGACAACTTAAAATTACAACTTGCTAAAACAACTACAAACAACATGTGATAGCCATCTTTCAAGTTTTCCAAGTCTGTCGACTGGAAATGTATATTTGAAAGTGAGAAGAGTCTCTGCAAAAACTAGAAATTCTTCCGTCTATATCAAACTGCCCTCCAGGTCCCTGCTGTAACTGCGGCTCTTCACCTGGTGTGACAGTCATTTGAAAGAGTGCTAAATAGAAATCCTTGCTGCCACCTGGCACTGAGTTCTCCCTGGGTTTTTCATGTTTCGAAAATTTTCTGTAGGTTACCAGATGTAGCGGTGCTCTTACTCCCAAGAAAGCAGTATCCCATTTTCAAAATGCCAGTGTCATGGCAGAAAGTCAAAAATTTAGGATAAATAAATGTCCATCCTTCTTTCTAATGCAAAGCAAAATCATTCCCTATAGCATATTCTCAAATGCTTTGCTGCTGTCTGTTTTTAAATGATTCATCATCTACCATTCTTTTTTTCCCCTCTTTCAGTGCCCAGTATGACACCTAGTGATTTAGAGTTTGCAGCTTTGCCATTTCTGATATTCACTAGAGGACAGGACTGTTGGAAGTTTGAATAAAACAAATGTTCTCAATTTAGGTAGAAACAGATTCCCAAGAAGAGCTGGACACTCAACCTTCATAATACTTCTTTAAAAAAGAATCCATAGAAATCAATAATATCCATGAATATAAATATTATACATCATAAATATGAGCTAGGCATTATAATAACAAGAATGAAAGTGGAGAAAAGAGATTTAGCGGTAGAGGGACAGAAGTGGGTGGAAAAGGGAAAGGGACTAAGAAAAAGAAACAGTCAGTGTTGTTCACATGCACCCATTCCTCAAGATTAATGTAAACACTGTGTACTGCAAACATGTACTAATAAAAGAAAAGTAAGAGCATTGATACAGTGTAGAGAAAAAAAGTATGAGAAAGGAGAAGCAAGGCAAGAAGGAAAGGAGACGGCAGTCAATGAGGGAGAGTAGGAGGGGAAAAAAGTGAGAATAGGAATATTACGGTTTGTGTCTGGATGCCCCCCAAAGTCTCATGCAGCCATGGGGCGCAGGCTTTTCAGAGGTAGCTGAATCTAGAAATCAAGATTGATTCATGGTTCAATGCGTATGAGTGTTACAGTCTAGGGAAGGCAGCCTGAATACAATATAAGGGACAGAAAGAGGTCTCTCTCCCTCTCCCTCTCTCCCTCTCTCCCTCTCTCCCTCTCTGTCTCTCCTTCTCTTTCTCTCTCCTCTCTCTCTATCTCTCTATTTCTGTCTCTCTCTCCCCCTCTAACTCTCTCTCTCTCCCACCACTACTTGCTTTTGTTGTTTTGTGACACCATGAACTGTTCCCCTCTACCATGTGCCACTATGTCTTGGAGTCAGTTAACTATGTATGAAACCTCTACAAATTGTAAGCTAACTAAACCTTTCCTCTTTTAATTTGTGAGCGTTGGGTATATTGTGTCAGCAATGATAAAAGTAACAAAGACAAGGAAAAATAATATAAAGAGTTTCTACTTGGGGTTGAATTGTCCCAATGATAATAAAGTATTTTAAATTATCTGTGAAGTTTGTTCATATTTAAAGCTGTACGTGATTTCCTATTTCTTGTTATTTCAGTTAAGTGGTTACCATAAGACCCACAATGTAATTTTTCCAGGAAGAATACTCAGTGCTCTCAGGAAAACTATTTTTTGAATTTAGTTTAGTTATTAATATATTTCTCACTTGTTTAGGGAAGTATTAGGAAAACACAAGGAAATGCTGGTTTCTGGCTAGTTAATATAAAGAGCACAAGCACTAGACAGATTGTGTATTACAAGTCTATTCAAAATAATTCCAGAGTCAAATACAACTGTTTTCTACTTACAATATTAGGTTCTAGAGATACAAATGTATAACACATTATCTTCGTCTTATACTATTCCTAGAACACTAGCAATTTTTTTTTATAAAAAACTGGTTTATTTTCCCACCAGCAATATGAGACGGTTTGTTTTCCCTCAAAGCCTCACCAGCATTTTTTTTGTTATTTGATGATAGCCATTCATTCTGGAGAAAGATGGAATCCCAGTGCTGTTTTATATGCTTTTCTCTAGTGCTTAGTGATGTTAAACATTTTTGATATATTCTTTGGTCATGTACACTTCTTCTGAGAATTTCTTGTTTATTTCTTATTGTGTTTCTGTTTTACCATTTCAATCTTTGATTCATTTTGATTATAATTTAGTGAATAGACATGGTACATAGGTTTAAATTCACTCTTTTGCATGTGAATGACCAATATTTCCATTTCTAGAAATTTGCTTTGACCCAGCTGCTACCCTTGTAGCTTCCTGAAAGAGTTAGACTTTACACTACAGTCTTCCTGAAAGGCTTCCTGAAAGAGTTAGACTTTACACTACAGTAACAAGTGCTTACACTTGTTCACAGCAGCACAATTCATGATAGCTAAGTGTTTGAAGCAGCCTATACAACCATCAACAGATGAATGGTTAAAGAAAAACTGGTATTTATACACAATGAAGTACCACCATGCCATAAAGAAGGATAAAGTTGAGCCATTGGTAGGAAAATGGATATACCTTGAGACAATACTAAGCAAAATTAATCCAACCTATAGCCTAAATATTTCCTGGTTTCTCTTATATGAGAAAACCAAAATATAAATAAAGCGCACAATAAAAATAGATAATAGGAAGTAGCAAGATACAACTTTCTCAAATGAAATGAGGATATGGAGGGGAGAGAGAGGAGAGGAGATAAAAAATTGAGATGTGCTATTCATATGTAACATCTTCTCTTAAAGAATGCAATCATTATATACTACATACACGTACTAATAAAAAACAAAAACTGAAAAAAAAGGAAAACAGAAAAAACAACTAGTGCCTATGATGCAAGTGGGTTATTAACAATTTAATGAAAAGTAATTGTGGAAAAAAGTCTGTAGCTATCTCTGTGATGAGTTAAGAGTTCCAAACTACAACTGAAACAAGGAAACTGTCTCTGCTGAAGTCAGGATAAGAGGGAGCTTCTCTGGTCTATCTGGGGGACACAGGGCTGACAACTGGTGGATACATAAATTTGCACGCAGAACCACAACATTCCTGGGCCACTATTTTTTAAAGGAAGCGCTGATAATTTTGAACTGTTCCGTATTTTCTATTTGGTAAATATTCCTTTCCTCTAGGGTCTCACATTGTCAAGATCCTGGATAATTTTGATTATTTCTTAGTTTATGATTTTTGGGAGAGAACAATCATTTGTGTTTAGAAAAACAAAATCTTACAACAAAGTCAGACCATTTTTTAATTTTTATTTTTTTAAATGCTTGAGAAAACTTAGCCAAGCAGATTGAGTGTGGACAATGTCACACCAGCAATGTCCTAAGCTTTTGAACTGCCTCTCACCACCAAACCCGACGTCTGGGTGGGGGTGTACAACAGTGCGCCAAGGGTACACCATCCCTGCAGACATTTTGGATGGTTTATGCAGTTTACTTTAGGGCATAGTTAATTACTCCTGCCCTGCACACTTGAGTGTCTTCTTTAGCGCAATCTCTTTTGTATTGTAAGATTTTTGAACAAACTATTTGCAAGATAAGATTTTAATCTCCTTCCGTTCTCTGGAGAACACATGCCATTTTTATTCCATTCTTTTCTATAATGTATATGTTGTCCTTCAATTTTCCTCCTTAGAAACATGACAGGATATTAACTGGAGTGGGGTAAATAACTTTTCTTTTGTCTTTGTAGACACAAGTCAAAGAATAGTATATAAGTAAAAAAAAATTCAAATCAATATTCAGATAGTTAATCTTAGGTTAGCAGCATTGCTTTGAAAGGCAGTTGCTTATATATCTAAGCATGATATAGAAGGTTCTTTTTTTATATCCTTTTTATTTTGCTTAATATTTTAGTGTAGACCACGTGAATTTCTTTTCAAATTTTGGAATAATCTATCAATGACTTCCAAATGCTAATCTTTTGGAATACCTTTTACTATTTTTCCTGTTCTGAAACACTGATTTCCGGGAAACATTTGGCCAGAGCTTGGGGTAGACAAAGAGCCACAAATCAAATCAGGCTGCTACCACTGTATATCCCTGAAGGAAACAAAGTAGAGAAAGAACAAGCTTTCTCTGATTTTAGCCAATGAATAACACTCCTGCTCTAATTATAAATCCTTCACTATTCACCCTCCATCAAAACTAACAAGTGTAATTTTTTAGGTCTTTATTATTTTTCATACTGAGGCCTCCTGCTTGTCTGCTTTCTTCTGTTCATCTATCTTTCGTTACAGAGCCCTCAGCCATGAATCTAGGACTTGTGAAGAAAAGATGGTGTCCCTACCTACTGAGAAAGTGAATCAGAAGAGCTGAATTATATCATCAGGACATGTTTGAAGAAGCAGTGTTCTTCCATGGATATCTACAATAGTGCTTTCTGATAAAAAAAAAAAAAAAAAACTCAAGTCACAAATGTGAAACCCCTTGGTTACTTTAATTTTTCAATGACCATTAAAAAATTTTTAAAAGTCAAATGGTTTTTCATAATGTTTTATATTTAACCAAATATACTCAGTATGTCATTTCAAAATACAACAAATTTTAAAATACATTTTTAAAATATTTTAAAGTGTTCTAATTATGGTATGCAATCTATATTTATTGAATATCTCAATAATACTGAACTAGCTGCATTTCAGGTGTTCAGTAGTTGCTGGTGGACACATACAGCTAATAGTCATATTTATTTCCAGAATGATTAAAAAAAGACAATAAGGTTTGGAAGCAACATGTCTAACAGAAATTGGAATGTGTATGGTAGACGTGTTTGATGGTAGATCTACTCCTAAGATACGGGTTAGAAAGTACATATGTTAAATAGACATAGATGAATCATTGGAAAAGACTATGTTTCAGATCCAGATAATTCTAGAAACTAGTGTACTATGCTTAGCACAGTAAGACGTCTGATTTGGCTTCTTGTTTAACATGAGTCAATAGTAAAAGTGTGAGAAAAGACAGTTTCTCTTCCCTGTCAGCCTCGAGTTGATGGAAGCCTCATCACCCTGATTACCACATGTTGCTGTAGTCACACAAGAGAAAGTGGCATGTGACACTTCTGTATGTTCTTCTCAACTGCAAGAAGGTAAATGTAACCACACTGTGTACCGCAGAACAAAAAGAAAGTGTATATGAACTGGCATTAACAGTTTTATCTCTATAAGAGCCTCATATTTCTTTATAACTGTCAGCACATTATTTTTGAGTTATGCTTTTTTTTTCTTTCAAATGAAGAAAATAATGACAGAGTACGATAAATGTAAGTAAATCCCCAAGAACAATGTGCAGCAGTTAGCACTTAGAATTGGTATCTATACAGTTAACAATTCTCCACCATGGATATTAGGGCCCAAATCCAGGTTAAAATAATTTACCAAATGGGTCTCAAGAAGGATCTGTTTTAGTTTGGATAGCTATATTAACCAAATCTTGTATAACTTAATTTGTTTTTTGGTACCAGGAATCGAACTCGTGGCCTCACACTTGCCAAGCAGGTGCTGTGCTACTGAGCTATATTCCCAGTCCCATGACTTAATTTTTATGTAGAATTTTAAGACATGAGGAGTTACAGATTTTTATATATCTGGAGTAGTTATTATCTTTCACATGGTATTACCATTTTTAATTTACCTATAATCTCTAACAACTCTTTGGTAAATTTCCCAAAGAAATTAGGATATTGGACCTATTATACACATCTTAATATCCTGAAAATGCATCTTGCTTCATGGATTTAAAAGCATTTTGACTTAAAAATTTAGCTATAAAATAAAATAACCCAAATCAAATTTGTGTATATGAGACACACAGTGAAGTAGGTATATTCAGAGACGCATAGCAAAATTCATTGATGAAAGTGGTCGAAAATCAATAAAACAAAAGTACGTCAGGGATATAGTTTCCAGTATGTTCACTATGACTTGCACGTTCATTAAAAAGTGCCAATATAGCTTGGAAAATTGAAATGCAGAAGCCAGAATTAATTATTTCATGTACTTTTGCAATAGCCATTAAAATGTATTCAGTTTTGACTGATGCTTTGAATAGCTGTAGAATTCAAATAAAAGACGCAAATAAGATGGAAATGATTACTAAGTCAAAGATTCTTAGAAACTAGGTAGGCACAACTTAATCTGTCAAAGAACCAAATCAATCAAATACTTACATAAAATGTAACAAACAGGATTATTTCCCTTAAAAATAATAGGTACTTTAATGTAAGAAGAGGTTAACTGACTGGTAAGTATATAATACGTGAATACAGCAGAAGAAAGGAAAATCAGAATGAACACACCAGAAATTTTGAGGATTATATCGTCTAGGAAGAATTAGAAAAACTGAATTATGAAAGAAAGGGTTATTGGGGATCAAATCATTACACCTTAAACTCAAGTATAAATTTCAATTTTCATCTCTTAAGGTGATAGATGCTTCTCTTCCCTTTGATGGCTTCCTTGCAGATCTATGTGAGATGGAGTTTGAGCAGAGGATTACTTGGAGTGGATTCTAGCTCAATGGTCCCTTCCATAGTCTATTATCTAGCCTTTAAGGATTTAAAATTAAATTTCCACGTCATTAGAAAATCAGAATTTTGTAAGGAAACTAAAACAGATGTACACTCAGCTTCAACTATGAAAATGATTCACAGCTGTGTGATTTCTCATGCAATAATTTTATTCTGGATATGTTATCACATGATTAGCTTTTATCTAAACTACAGATTTTTTGCACATACATTGCAATATCCTGGTTTCATGGTTGCTGAAAGGTGATGACAAAAGTAGCTTTTCATTAGCTGTTTTCTTTAAGTGACTGAAATCTGCCAATAGGATCATTAGCAGTTTTACCTTCAACTCTGACCCTCATTTGCTTGTTTTCTTGACCTGTTTAACATTAATTTGCCTCATTTGTTGGGGCTGCAAAACAGAAGAGTACTCACTGGTTCCAAGTCAGACTGAAGATGTTACAGCACCTCAGAGTTACTACCACGGGACAGGAAGAAAGGGGGACTGAACAGTGGAATGGAAGGGCAGAGTCGTAAAGGGAGAAGATGACTGTGTTAACGGGGTTTGAGATGAGCCGTTTACTTTCATAACATGTCTGCTGGTGTTGGCTACTGGCAGCAGTTATTTACATGACGCCAGTGCTTGGGAGTATTTTGGGTTGTCTGTGGCAACCCTAATTGGACCCTTTCCAAAAGTGAGCTTTGTAACTACTATTTTAGGAATTTTTTGTTTTAGTGTCAAAGTAATACTATCGAATTAAAGGTATGCTTAAATCAATAAAACTGAAAGCAGGAAGGAGTGGTGTATCTGCCTTCTTAGCAGTTTACTCCCCTCCAGTTTGGAGAGATCCCTACTTTGCAGTATGACTATATTACATTTTGAAAGGTGAATACATTGATTCAGTTTAAGAAAAGACAGCCTCTTCTTTCTCAAAAGCTTTATTTTTGTTAAATCTCTGATTGCAAATAACACTAATTCTTCATATTGTTTCCGAGATTTTATTACCTTATTTCCTTTTCTTTTAAAAAATATATATTTTTCCATAATATCTTCCAATTTCCTGTGGAAACAATCAACAGAGTTGAGTTTATTTAGAACAAGAACATCTTCCCAAGACTATTAGTTCTGGCTGAAGGAGCTGTTTCGTTTGAAGTTGCCTGCCTCCTGCCACTTCAAATAATAATCAAGTATCAAAAGACGCCCTCCAGGAATGTCACTGAGATGAACAGATAGATATAAAGGGGGCTTTCGGCACCCTTGGAATAACTGATAGGCCTGCATTTTCCTCATAGACTGACTACTCATTACCATTACAGATTTGAATAAATCATGAGTTCTGCATCTCTAGATGAGGGCTGTTGCGACGCCTGCGGAGTCCATAATCAAGGTAGTTTTCTAGATAAAACAGGAAAGAGAAAAATATACAATTTTGCTTCAATTAACAAGATATTTAAAGTGTATAGTTGGAGGGCTTTTTTTTTTTCGTCTTTTTGCTTAGGATATGAACATAACAGCTTCTATCCTTCTCAGCATTTAGTGTGTGGAAAAACAATTTGCAAAGAAGGTATTGTTTTTCCTCAGTGGACTTGGAAAAGATACATCTAAGTTGCTTCTGGGTATATTACACAAATGCATAGGAACTATAAAAAGTAATTGAGACTTGCAGAGTAGCTTTCAAAGTTTCACTCACTGCTGAATTTTGCAAACTTGGACTTTGCTCTACTGGAACTTAAAGAACAGAACAATTTTTCTACACTCTTTCAAGGTCACCTTTGTTTCTAAGGATCATTGCAGCCTCAATCTAAGGGAAAATAATGAGCTGTAAATGATTTGTTTATTCTAGTGGTTCTCGGCCTGGCTGCACATTAGAATCAACTGGAGACTTTTTAAAAATAATGCTCTAGGCCCCGTCTGTAGAACATCTATTTAAGATGGCCCAGGCATCAGTATTTTTCAGGTTTCCCCAGGTACTCCTAAAGCAGCACAAGAATTAAGAATCACCGAACCAGTAAAGATCCAGAAAGACTTTTACCTAATAATAAAATCCAACTCAGTGTACTTGTCATCATAGTTGAACTAAATTAACAGCATAAATTAAAAATGCACCAAGATTATCTTAAGCCAGAAAACATCAGTAAATAAACTTTGACTTTACAGGGAGTTGTGGATTCTTCTGTTTGTCTGTCCTTGGCTTTCCCAAATCCTCTTAAATTACTTCATTTCTCTACTTTTAGACTTAATATTACAAAATATTCTAATCTGGGTAAAAAAAAAATGTACTGACCATCCAATTCCATGTTACAAAGTCATGAAATCAGTCTTACTGATATTGACCTAATATGGAGGCTCCAAATGTTGATATAACTTCTTAGCTTCATTATGTGACAGTTACCCTATGGAAAAGGCCAACGTCCTTCTCTGCATCTAAATTCCATTGTTAAGGTTTTGTACCCATTCATTTCCTAGTAGTTGTGCACAAAAGTTTCTCATTGAATCATATTCTCCACTCAGCGCACTGTTAATGTATAGAGCATGCAGCATTAATTTCACATGCCCCTGGGTACTGTCCTCACCGCACCTGCGTCGTGGTTCTCGCCTACCCTCACTGTCTGAAGGACATCTAAATTCACCAGGCCTCTGGATTATTTCACTTGAAATTTCTAGAATCTAGGCAGTTTATTTTTCTAGCCTACAATTTATTGTGTTGGCTTTTGCTTCTCTCACTGCATTGTTTTTCTGAAATGTCACTTTACCTTGTACTTTACTATGCATCTAAATTAAAGTTCTATATAATGTTGAATTTGGGGCTTGTAGTTATGTTTCTAAAATTAAATAAGTTTATTTTAATTTATATTTACAAATCTAGGTATTTATTTGTCTATTATCCACTTTGCAGGGATCAAAACATGTACCATATATGCTGACAGTATGTGAATCGTAAGAAAAATGAAAGCTTCCAAACAAAAGAAAACTCCTTGAAAACCCAACACCCTGGAGATCAGTCATTGAATCTAAGCCCGGGGCATTCTAGTACCTTCTAGCAATTTGTTTTTGCCTATTTAAACTGCATTGAACTTGCAAAATATTTTACTTCATAGTTATATACTACATCCAAATAATTAACATTTAGACAATGGGGTTTTGGGAATTTAAAAAAATGAAATACACAGGTTCTAGTGCATGGTTCTATTTCTCAATTTTGAAAATCATTGTTTTGTTACATTTTAAAATAGATTTGTGCTTATTATTCTTATATTAATATTAAAATATAAATAATAAAAATTGTTTAATTTATTCCCAGTGTTTTTTTTTTACTAATAATGCATTCCTTCTAATATAAAAATGTTTTAAGCTAAAAAGCCTCATCATAATAGTTGACCTCCACTGTGTTCGGTAAACTCACTGAAATGACAATAAAGGACAAACCAAAAATGGACAGACCTATAAAGCAAAGGAGAACAGGAGAGAAAATGACAGCAAATGAGAAATGTGGAACACACTTTGGAAGATGAAAAACAGATTTAGAGTCTACCTCATTTAGAATCTGTGGACAAGCTGAATGTTCAGTGTGTACAGCCCGGTGGCTGCCAAGATCTGGACTGCAAGGTTGACAGGTTGTTAGGATCTCTCGGAAGTTCATAATGGAGAATATTTTCTGGATTTGAAGGACTTATGGAGGGCCCAGGAACATTCACAAGGAAAATACCCACTCCCATTAAAAGGTACCATCAGGAATTCTCCAAACAATTGAAAATAAAGATGATTTTGAGGAAAACTGTACTAAAAAAATTTTCATTCTAAGACAAACCTGTGTGATTAAATTGCTAAATAAAACAAACTATGAGATAGTGGACCACTATCTTTAAAATTTGGAGGTAATGTTCCCCAAATTGCATGCTATATCAAGTTACACTCTCAACCATATGTAAAGCCAATATTAACAAAAATCAGATAGGCATACTTTAAATTTTACCATTCATTCTTTCATACAAGGACACTGTATGATGTCATATATATATATGTATATATATATATATATATATATATATATAAACAGTGATGTCATATACTAAAATGATACAATGATAATAATAAGGGTGGGTGAACACCAACCTAGGGTGATAACTATGCAGCAGACCTAGAAAGTCACTAGTCTAGACAGGAAAGAGATAAAAAGGTCTCTAGAACAGATATAACCAAAAAAATAATGCCTGATCTATTATTTTTTATTTTTTAATATAGTGACCAGTGATTTATACTTCCTTTTAGCAATTTGAATACTGATAGTGACACGAATAATGTGAAGCTAGTGATAAGAGGGCTGTTCTTGCCTCCAGTATTAACAGAAAACTTTTCAGAAAAGCAAATATAATACTAATGCGTTGCATGAGTTTGCCAAATAATATTAACATGTGACAATAACACAAACACACAATATTGCTTAACCAAAACTGATACAAGAAGCACAGGAGGGATCATACGCAGGTACAAATGGATGCTCATTTATATGCACATAAATGGATTTATGTGCTCACTGCATGTTGTTACAAGATTTGTTGGAGAACTAAATCTGTATCTTTCATAGAACACAATATGCACACAATATGTGTTTTTTAATTAAAATACAATGAAGTAAGCATACTACTTAGAAGTACACAAATACATTTAAAAATGAAAATAGCAAAAATGTTTTAAAAATTGTCAAATTCCCATGGGCTACTGAAAGCAGGAAAAATAAGGAATGATTAAGATTCTACTTCCCTCTTGCCAGGCTTGTAAAACATTTGGATTTTACTACTCCATAATGAAAACTTCATACATGAAAAGTACTTTGAATGAATAAAATATAATCACAATCACATTGTGATTTTCCACTGAAAAGTAACTATAATATAGTGTACTTCAATATCAAGTAATATATAACTGAAGTAAGAATTCATCAAATAGAAACCACTTTATAATATGTGTACAGATTATAAAATAATCAAATGGATAATGTTAAACTATTCTGTCTTACCTGCCAATGTAATTCACTAAGTCTTCTGCAATTAATATCGATTTTCAGATTTAATTTCATTACACTCATCATTAATGTAATCATGAAATTCACTGTGAAATACAAACTTGATTTAATTAAGATATTTAAGTTGTACAATTAGGAAATTATTGCTGTAGAAAGTACATGAGTACAAAAGGTATATTACCATTTTCTCTATATAATAAATATTTTGCATGTTTATCTTAATGTGTTTCAACATATTTCATTATTGTGACAGATATGAGATATCAACCAGACTTTTTGTTACTTTAAAATTTTTACCAACAGAATTATGAGAATTTTATTCCATGATTTTTAACATTCTAGCTCTTCATGTATAAATACAGGTGAGGTTTCAAATTCATATTTCACTTGAACAGCCTTTGAAGCTACAAGTGAGATAAGAAATTGCTGATTGCAAGTCACTAGTTGACACAGGTTGTAGAAATAATGCCAAGGTAGAGAGAGGTTCAACAGTTACCAAGTGACCACATTCTGTCACTGAGCTGCTGAATGTCCATCCTGGAGTTTCTCAAAGAAGTCTAGAAGCCATTATTTGTGGGTGATAATAAATTCTTGGATCAAGCCAGTGGCACTATTTATGCAAGCATTATCCCTGAAGACTGATATATAATATAAATCTATTTTCCTAGTTTAAAGGTTTAATTTTTTCTACGTGTGAATATCTGCTTCACAAAAATCTATAAGAGGTTTTAGTAAAACGAGTCATAAATAAGCTAGTCTGTAATTTCTGTAGCAGGTTGTCACTTTAGAAGGACAATCTCAGTCTTCCTAAGTGTTCGCAATTATCTCCTTGGTATTTTCCAAATCTAGTATATGAACTGTCAAAGCTAGGAAAAATTTTCATTTGTTTAAAAAACAAAAACAAAGCAAATGAATAACAAAGTCACCTGTCAGGTCTATCTTTTATAGCTCTATCTTTTTTTTATCAAACTTACAAATATTGTTAAAGAGACAGCATTTTGATCCTATAGAGATTGTTGTAAATTATTAAATTACGAGTTTAATTATTCTTAAAGTTGCCATTGTTTAGTAAATTGATTTTTCTACTGTGGAAACGTCAACTTCCTTCTACAAAAAGTGAGAGTCAGTATTTGAAAACAGGTCAGTGTACACAAATCTTTTAGGGTGATTTATGCCTTAAACAGCATTGGCAGTGCTACTGGATTTAATAAAGAATCTTTCTGGGCATTAACCAGGCCACAATTCTGCCTTCTTTTAGAGAGAAACAGGATCGATAAATTGCTTCTACTGTGAAAGTTCCAGTCCAGGAGATGTTTTAGCTGTGTTGTCTATGAAAAAAAAAAAAGGAAGGAAAAGCAATGGCAGTATTTTCTTCTTTGTATCCTCCTACTAAAGGCTTTGCCTGCTACTTCTAAATGTTTATTTGACAGACTACAAAAGTCCTTCTTTTCAGTGTTTCAAAAGGAAAATTTTAATAACTGGGATATCATCACTGTCAAACGTCTCTGTCTCTGTAAAGATAACAAAGGGGTACAGAAAGTGTCCCCTTTTGAAGCTGTTGCCACATGGTGACCATTAATCTTCATTTTGGCAAACATCTTTGCCAACCTCTCTGTTTTGGAAACAGCTCCACAAAGACACTTGAAAAAAAAATCTTTTGAATTATTTCTACTTATCAGCATTCCAAAATGCCATCTTATTACTTTAAAAATTAAGCAATTGATAGAGATTTGTAAGAAAGAATAAGCCCTCCTTGATTTTGGCAAGGCCCCAAAACAACATAGACTAGTTGTGTTAAGAATTACAACAGGAGTCTAGAAAAATGAAGTCAGTTTGAGCCAGTACAAGTTATTATGGCATAAGTAATGTGGTCCGACAAAGGCTTCCCAGTAATGCTGACACACGGGGCTGTTCCAGTGGTGCTCTGCACAAAGACGCCTGGCTGCGAGCTTTGAAGTGAAGGCAGAAATCGGCCCTCCCGAAGCTCCCCCAGTTTTGCACTTTAAAA